>PVJL010003277.1:0-162874 GCA_004026885.1 Lyroderma lyra
ATGAGTCATCTATCTAACTAACCAAATCCTCATTCCCATACATCTGGTTCCCCTCTAACGTAGTTATTACAATGTTGCTGACTGTATGCCCTGTGCTTTACATCCCTGTGACTATTCTGTGACTATGACTTTGTACTTCCTGATTTCTTCCCTTTTTCTACCCACCCCTCCAGCTCTCTTCCCATCACCCCAACAAATCTAGCACCCATCTGATACCACACAAAGCTACTGCAGCCTTACTGACTATATTCCCATGTTATACTCTGTATCCCCCAGGATTATTGCCTGTAGCCACCAAACTAAACTTCTCCATCCCTTCCCCTTATTTTACCCACTCTCCCCTCCCTCCTCCCATCTTAAAGAAGTCCCTCTAACATTCTTTGTAGTACTGGTTTGTGGTGATGAATTCCTTTAGCTTTTTCTTGTCTCAGAAGCTCTTTATCTGTCCTTCAATTCTGAATGCTAGCCTTGCTGGGTACATTAATCTTGGTTGTAGATCCTTGGTTTGCATCACGTTGAATGTTTTCTGCCAGTCCCTTCTGGCCTGCAAAGTTTCTGATGAGAAATCAGCTGGGAGTCGAATGGGTGTCCCCTTATTAGTGACTGCTTACATTTCTCTCACTGCTTTTAGAATTTTCTCTTTTTCTTTAACTTTTGCCATTTTAATTATGATGTGTCTCGGTGCATTCCTATTTTCACTTTTCATAAATCTTTTAATCAGTGTGTATCTCTTTAAAAAGTTAAATAATTTTTTAAGCGAACACCTTTCTATGGTACTTTGCACTGACGTTTTTCCTTTTAATACTGCTTTCTCTTTAGTCTTCCCACTGATACACCAGCTGGGCTCCCTTGGGCTGGAAAAACTAGCCCTTCGTACTCAGTTTCCAAGGGACTGGAAATCAAATGCGCTCACGCACAGCCTCTTTTCCTCCTCTGGGGGCTGGGCTAGACAGCTTGGAGGGAAATTTGAAGACCTGGTGTTTTCCTTCTCTTGTGAATGGAAAGCCAGACCAATGAGCAACAATAGTGCCTTGCCAAGGTGATAACACCTTACTGAGTTGTTTGTACGGTGCTGCCAACGTAGGTGCACGTTGGCAGCTTCACACACTTAACTGTCAAATTTGGGGCATGACAACAGCTGGGATGGCTGTTCCAGAAAGAGTTCCAAAATTGCTCTGAAAGTGGACTAGGCACTGGCATTGGTGCATAGCTGCGCAAGGGGAGTACTTTGAAGGTGACCGTAGAGGTATATAGCACTTCTTCTGGGATGAGTTGGTGAACTTAATTGTCTGAACTTGTGGCATGTTTTGTATTTTTCCCATTTTTTGTCCCCTGTTACCATAATCCTGTTCTCTCTTTCACTTGTGTCCTCAACCTCTCTAGTACATAGATGTCTTTGGTGTTTCAGTGGACTCATTCCTAAGCATACAGGGCGAGAGAGTAAAGATCTGCATCTCAGAACACCCTGACACAGGCCACGTTCTAAACCTAACCACAGTGTAGGACCGGTTATTGGTCATTTATACCTCAAGACCATTATCACAATCTGACTTCTCTTATGGGTGTTTACATTTATTAAGCTTAACTCTGATTTTTGAAAGAAAGGCTTTGTCTCCTGTTTTTAAGCAATGTCTCAGAAGTACATGCAAATGAAAGAGAAGTGGAGGTATTTGGGTTTGAAGGGAAGTGAAGTGTAGGGTAAGTATTATTCACTTTTACTGGGTATTAAGACACATGGGAGTGTGGCAACAGCTCCAAGCTCATGAGACCAAGATGCTTTAGTAGAACTGGAAATGTACCTTAAATTGATTTTTATAACTTTGAGTAGGGCCTTGTAACCATATAAGTATTTAAGTATTACTGGGGCCCACCTCATGATGGCATTTTCAGTGTTGCTGTGAGCCCTTTACTTCCCTTTTCCTTGTATAGAATCTGAGATTCTTTGAGACTGCTGTTCAACTAAGCCCTTTCTGATGAGTAGAAACATCCCCAGGGAGAAAGATGGGATGAAGCTAAGTGAACCAGGCTCTTCCTTTTTCTGTATAGACTTCCTTGTGCTTTTGTGAATTCTCTTTCCGTATTTTATTGGCTTGCTTTGGAAAATCTAGAAGTAGACTAAGCTGAATTCCCCAGAAGTAGTGTTTTAGTAACTTCTGAAGTTTTAGTCCTGATACTGAGTGATACCGAGCCATAATTGTACTGTTTAATCTTCCTATCATGACTGCAGGTATACTTTTAGATCTACGGGGATTTTTTTTTTTTATTAGTATTACTTTTGCTTTTAAAGTATCCTGAATGTAGCAGAAAGAGCATTTTGCTTGAAATTAGGAGAGCTGGGTTTGAACCATGCTTCACCACTAATTTCTCTGTGAATTGGGGCAGGTTTTAAAATTTCTCTGAGCCGTTTTTTTTCCTCATGTATAAACTGAGAATCATGGTATCTACTACTGTATAATGTCATTATGAAGATTAAATGAGACAACATACATGTAAAACCATCACATGAACTATAAAACATTGATAAACCTGATGTGTTCTTTTTAGAGCATAATTATTATCCCACTACCACCCTCTGTGAGAAACACCAATTTGGTTGAAAATTTCCCTCAAGTTTTGAGTTCAGACAGGGAGTTGGGAGGATGCCTCTTGACTTCAACAGTTTAAACACAGCGCATCATTTGAACTTTGCAACAATCCTTTGAAGCTGGTTTTGTTATTCCTAACTTTCCAGATTAGGAAACTGAGTCTGAGAATTTCATTAAGTTATTCAAGGTCATTGTGATCTCAGTTTCAATGTTGGTACTGTGTCATCCTAGTAACTTGGAAAATCACTTATTTTTTCTGTGCCCCAAGGTCCTTGTGGGTAACTAGAAATAAGCATTTGTTCTCATTGTCTACAGGAGAAAAATGTAACAATAGCAGACTTGTCCATCATGGCTTAACCCCAGGAACTCCCATTCCTGGAGTGCTAATAGAGACCCCCCCCCACACTACGTCCCCCAACTATAACAGTGAGATGTTTCATTTGTACTTTGGAAGGAATTGTGGTGACAAGGAGTTAAGTATTTTATGGACTCAGTATTGAGCTCTGAATTCTTGCATAATAGTTGTTTTCATGATAAATTGCTTCATGTAATTGTTGGCTCAGCCACCACTTCCTCTTTAGATTCTTCACAACTATCAGCCAGGTTTTAATCAGTGATTGATTGCAGTTTCTACCACATGACTTCTCTTTGAATTACTCAGTTGTCTTCTTCATGCTGGAAGAACTTAACACCTACACTGCCTTCTGGGAGTTATTTTGCAGAATACATATTATATAATACACGGTTTTGCAGATAATGTACAACTCTGGAAAGACCTCTTTGTTCTTTTAAATAATATAGGTCTGATTCTTCTGCTTTGTTCATTTTGCATTAGAAGTATCGTGGCAGCAGTAGGAGGAGTCCAGGGCTGAATGAGGTAATGTATGTGGATTATTTAGCACAGAGACTGGCACGGTATGTCAGCAGCTGCTGCTACTGTTATGTTCTCTGTCATTTTATCACAGTCTTATCAGGTGATTGAGAGGGTGGAGCTTAGAAACTCAAAGTGTTACTTTCCCTATTGTTTTAGCAGCTGCGGTTCCAAATTCAAATGGCAAATGAAAAATAATTACAGTGAAAGGTCTCATGTACTAGAAGGAAAATCATTTTCTTCTTGCTCCTCTCCTTTAAGAGTAAGCCCAAAGCAATGAGTAAAAACTGGATTTCCATAAGACTTGAGGCTTCCTTTTTGTTATAATTTGTAGATCATCGTTTACACACATGAAATGAAAATCAAGTAGGCAGAGTCAGCCTCACTTGAAAAATACCAGATATGCATGGAGCTTTTCTACAGGTTCCTATTCTTCCACCATTAAAATATTTTATTGCAAAGTGCAATTTAAATTTCTATAGTTACATTTTAATGATAGAAAGTATTTACATAATTCCATTAAAGGTCTCATGTCATGGCTACCCAAATCAACAATATTACCACCTAGTGGCCACTGAGTTGAACTGCAAACACATGATCCTTGAGGCCCACAAAGAGTCCCAATGCCTTGTCTTAGTGGGTAAAAGTGATTGGAAATGACAGTAAACAGCACCAGAGTGAAAAAGTTTAACTATCCTTGATAACTGTTAATTAACAGAACAATCAAACTCTGCATTTAGTAGATAGGAGAATGATGAGACATTCAAAGGTTGTAAGTGGAAACTAGAGAATATGGTCATATATCTACCTTTTACTATCAGCTTTTATATTTAAGTTTTGATTTATCCCTACTGTTTGTTTGTTTTTTCACTATAGGAAGTATGCAATGTCGGTTCATATCCTTTCATAAATTTAGCAAAATCTAAGCCAGGCCTGGGCAGACATCAGGGCAAGGGCTACTTCTCCAGTGTCGTGGTCCACTAGCTATTTATTTTATGATTCAGGTAGTCACCCCAGAATTGCTTGGCAGTTCACTGGTGGACTGTGATCGATGTCTTGCCCAGCTCTCATCTAAGTGCCTAGCAAAATCTAAGTGCTGGTCCCTAAATAGCACATCCTCACTCCACCTCAGAGTTGGCAGTAAGACCTTTGTTATTTACCACTTGTTTTTTCCACCTAACATCTACCAACTTATTGACATTCAGATTATTCATTGAAATGAACAAACCATCTGCCTACTGAGCTCATCACACCATTCCAATTCCTTGCTAAAATAAATGAAATGTGGAGTGAGCAATTACAGTTCTACGGGAGTGTAATATATTCAAGTTGGTAATGCAGAAATCCACTAAAAATCTACTTGAAATTGTTATTCTTCCCATTAGGGTACTATTCTTCCCTTCAGTTTCATGATTCTAGAATCAAGTGTAATTGCTAACATAATACTATGTGCGTGATCATCTGCTTTCTTAAACTTAAGCTTCCTCTGGCATTGGATCCTAATTTGTAGTCTTGGCTGTAGCATTAATCATAATTGGTCTAAGCTTCATGTGGTGAAATGGGTTCCAACATGTTGACCACAATTAATGGAGCTTGATAGCCCTGGGTAAGATTCAAGGGATGGGTTTTGTATCTCTTTCAAATTGTTTTCTTTTTTCTTTTTTTTTTTTTTTTCAAATTGTTTTCTTATTATTTCTGTTGTAGTCTCTCCAGAGACTCTAGTGAAAAGAAGGCTGATTTTAGAATTACACAAACCTGAGTTCAAATCCCTTCTCTGATTGTCTGACCTTAAGAAATTTACTTCATCCAAACAAGGCCATGTTCTCTTATCTCAAAGACAAAAGGTAATTAACACCAATACCATAGGTTGTTTTGATAATTAAATTAGCTAACATATGTCAACCACCTAGTCAAATAGCTAGCACAATCATAGGTATAAATTGTTGTTCTCTGCCTTCCCTTCACTCTCCTTTTATATTCTTTTGTGTTTTGGTATAATTTACTAATAAGTCAGATTGAGTTCCATCCCAGATATTTGTTGACCCTGAGTCCTTCTTTTGCCACACTAGCACAGAAATAGCTGATAAGACTGTTCATTAAATGTTAATTAAGGTCTTATTATGTGCTATGGATTGTGCTACTTACTATTGATACAATGATAAGCAAGATAAATACAGTCTTTGCTTCTGGAATTTATATTTGCCCATAGAGATTGTAGCCTGTTAGCATCAGAAATCCATTGGGTATATTCTGGTTTTCTGTTGCTGCATAACCAAGCACTTCAGAACTTACCTTGAAACAGCAATTTATTACCATTGCTAATGGTTCTGTGTGTTGACTACACTCAACTGGGTGATTCTTGCTCTGAATTTCTCATGAGTTTGGAGTCAGGATGGGTCTGGATTTGGAATTATCTGAAAACTTCTTCCTACACACATCTGGATCCTGGGGTGAATGACTGGACATCTCATATGTGCATTCTCACTCCATATGGTTTGGCTTCCTCAGAACATGGTGACTGTGGAGTAGTTAGACTTCTTACATAGTGGCTGGCTCTTTCCAGAGCAAATGTTCCCCCCAAAAGGAATGAGAAACTGCTAGAGATAAAACATAGTGTCACTTTTGGTCAAAGATGTCATAAGCCAGCCCATTTTTAAGAGTGGAGTGATAGACACGACCTCTCAGTGAAGAGCAATGCACTTGGACAAGTGGACAAGGAAAGAAGACTTGATGGCGGCCATCTTGGAGGCAGGCTACTACTTGTGTAATTGATTGTTCCTCACTTTCATGCCCTTTGATATCTAGACTCTTAACTAGTAGGTTCTGGCTTTTACTGAACTTAGTCTATCCAGATTTGTAAAGCTGACCATTAGTGCTTGCCCTAGGAAAAGGGATCCATGTTGTCTTTAGGGGTCAGATAAATAGCACATTTGCTCTGGTCCTTATAACTTCTTCAGGACGTAGTATTTCCAGGGAATGAGGTTTCATCATTCTCCTCAATCTCTCTCTAAAGGAAGGTCCTTATTTGTCCCTTACTATGTGGGAAAAAATAAACATCCTCAAAAGGAGAGCCTCACAAACCCACCTTACCAACTGATTGATACATGTTACACACCCATTTTAGCACATGAGAAGTGTCACCATCAGCCATGATACTTTTCCTGGGACTGATCATAAAGTCCCATGGGTGGCACTTTCTATTCCACGTCTTTTGAGAGAGTCTCCTTGGAGTTGGGGTCCCAAACAAATCAGTCCTCAGACAACTCAACACTTCGTGCACATGACACAATGAAGACTTTTTCCCTTTTTTTCCCAGGGACAAATTTCTTTAACCTAATCTCTTATGCCCTTTGCTGCAACCTTATAATCTTATTTTCAATATTGTTCAATGTATTAAAAAAAAAAAAGAAAAGAAAAGAAGACCACAGAAGTCAACTTTCCTAGCACAGGCATGAGAGAGAAGAGAAAGTGTAAGCTGCAATGTTCTTATTGTCACTAAAAATAATCAATTTAAGGTTTGGATTTAACTATTTTGTACAACTTTCAAAGGAATTCATTATCAGACTATTGACAAAATTGGGAGCTAGGGTGTTTCCTTTCTGTACTCTTGCCTTTAATAAAATTGCTCACTCTAAAGCCCAGTGGTAAGTTCTGCATGCCCTACTTGTGGATTATGATTTGTGGTCTGGTCCCTCAATGGACAAGTTCGTGATGCTTAACGTAGTGGAGCTGACAAAGCTGAAGACCAAGGATGCTCCACTGCCAGAAAAGCATTTGCTGATACATTTTAATCTAACATGAATCCACAGTGTTGAGGTTTTATGTTTTTATTTTTCCCCCAAGAAGGCAAGGAATGTTTTAAAAACAGATTTCTAAAGACTGTTCTTAGCTGCAGCAGGCAGTTGTGGTCACGTGGGATCAGGATACGTCCTTTGTACTTATGTGAGCTCTTTCCATGCTTGTCAGGGTTGTTGTAGCGGAAAATCTTATCTGCGAGCTACTGAATAACAGAGAAAATAGGTCTCACCAATTGCACTCTGCATAGATGTGCTTTAAAATGCTTTCTGGTTGGGGTGGGGCCGAGGGAATGGTCAGTGGAATGTGTAGATTTAAGAGCTACTTCTGAATCACATTGAAAATAATATTTTTTTAATTGCTAGTTTATCTATCAGTTTGCTGTTCCTGGAAATACAGATAAGAAACCAGAATCTGGAATTTATGTTAAAGTTTATGAGTTTTGCTTACATGTTCCAGGTGGATCGATTTGAAACACCACCTGTCTTAATTTAAAATAATGACATTATTCCCTTGGATTTATGTCACCTCTACATTTACTTTGAGATTACAATATCATGTGTGTATGTATTTATATATAATTTTTCTCAAAAAATTAAATGGACAACATCCAGAAGCATCTAAGAAAGAACAAGCTAGAAAAGTAGCCTCGATTGTTTCCCACAAACTGTGATAATCCAGACTCAACCAAGATCAATGAGCTGTCAGGAGAAAGGAAAAAAAAAAAGAATTCCAAGCAAAAATATATAAAGTAATAGCCAAAGGGATAAAGAAAACCACTGGCTGGATAAACTGTGATAAATGATAGTGGTTTTTTTGTTTTTAAATTTTGTTCCTATGTGTAAGTTCCTCTTTGAGCAACAGTTTCTGTGCAATACAAACCCTTTGTACTGCGTGACACTCCTGTCTATGTGTGTCTTCCAAAGATTGTGGAGGACAGAGTGAGGGGTCATCATTTCTTCTTTAAACAACCATTTCTCACACTGTTTTGGACTTGACCAGTTGTGTGCATTCCCTTCCCAGCACTCCAGTTATCCAGAATTATTGCTCTGTGTGAATGGGACATGCCAACCCATTGGCACAACTTCCTCTTGTGTTTATATGGTTCACATACATTGTACTTCCCTGTTGGGTGGCCGTCCTAGTCATCCTAAGAATTGCTCTACTGCCCCAGCAATGGCCTCTCCCTCTAAGCAGCCATCTTTGCTGTGGTGCTAATTGAAATAACCAAGCCTTCTGTATAACTCACCTGCATGTGGAACCCCACATGATCTAAAATGCCTTTCACACAGCTACCATATTTTTGAAGCAAATGGTTCTCGTCATTTGCACGCAATTACCTGCAGAGATTAGAGACAGCAACCGTGCTGTTAACTCCTTAGCTGTATGTTTAAGGTGTTGATACCAAATGCTCCCGCTCACCTGCTAGTGATGTGGGAGAAACGGAGCTGCCACCAGGTCAGTGTTCAAATGGTCTTAGAGCTTCTCCTGAGGGTATGGTAATCCTGAAGATGACCCAGTCCTCAGCCCTCTCCAGAAAAGAGATGATCTCTTCTTGTTCCAGCTTTTCTCTGCCCTTTCATTGCCACAGCTGCTCCACTAGTGGAGTCTGAGCCAGACAGATGCTCACCAAGAGCTGGGACACAGCCGTGACACGCAGAAAGCTGAGGTGATGGGTGAATGATGCACCAAGCTGCAACTGCTAAGTTTTGCCCACAGGCCTCAGGTTGTCACTCAGCCCAGCCTGCTTTGGATTCTGGGGTGCAGAACTTCTCCCTGGGAGGCCTGGTCCCTTCTCAGGTCTATTCCACACTAGTTTATTGCGTTTCTAATACATGGCGCTTCAGATGCTCAGAGGGCAAAATCCGAAACTTGTTTGGTTGACTTTCCAATGTAGATTTCCCTCCCGTTAAGCACACGGTCGTCAGTGCGCCCAGAGGAAGTTCTGGATAGTTAGAAGCAACAGCTTTTTTGTTGCTGCCCACTTCGTGCCATGTTGCTGCACTTCAGCATGGTAACTATGGGCTGGGCGGTGCAGACATAGTTTTTTTCTTTTTGAAGCCCATCCTCATTTTGAGGAAAAATCAGTCTGATTCAAGAGAATCCTCTCAGTTCTGTTTCCAGGACTCTGATGGGCGCCAGGCATTATTCACGTCCACAGTCAGCCAAGGGTGTAACTGAGAAGACTGGATCTCTTGTCTCAAGAAACCAACCTTCTGATGTAGGTGAAGAAAAAAAGGCATAAACTGTGTTTGGAGTTGCTAATCATCGTGAACAACCATAGTCGTTTTTCGGCCAGTGTCTCTTCACATGTAGTGTCCTGCTGGGAATCCAGAGACCAACAGCCCTTGTCCTCAAGTTTCACATTTTAGTTTAGGAGACAGGGCGGACACTGAAATGGTGAGCACTTGTAGAGTGTAGCAAGCGCTAAGTGTCAAGTGAAATCTTAGGGGGCCGAGAAGGTCCCTTGAACAGAATCCTCTTAGCTGCAGAAGCCTTGGAAGTTAGCTTGGTGCTGACTGTGTCCTGTTGATTCCTGTATCTGACTGTCTCAAAATTTCCTGACCTCGGCGAGTGGGGCTATAGGTGGATAAGATGCAGAAAGTGGTGGACCTGATGCTACTGAGGGAAAGCCAGCTGCTCAAACCGGTCTTTGCTCAGCTCACGGGTCCCTGGCTTCCATCCAGAGTCGTGTTCCCATGAGAGTTCTGCCTGCTCCTCCTCTGTCACTTCTGACAGCCTCCCTCCACCCCCAGTTTGGTCCAGTTTCAAGGGAAATGAGCTGTTTGTCCAGTCACCATCTCTGGGCTGTGTAAACAAGCGGCTGGGCAATTAGTGGCTCTGTCAGGCCCTTGGCCCACTGCTCTGCTTGCACAAATGGAGAACCATCACTCATCTTTTGGACTATAGTTGTACAAATGAGATAATGGGGACCGCTTGGCTTTGGAGACTTCTTCATGCTGTTTAGATTTCAGTCTTCGTGTCAAAATCCTATTGTTCAAGCATTTTTTGGCAACAGTAGCCACTGCCACTCAGCTTATTTGGGGAAAAAACATTTAGATTCTGTTGCTTTGATTTTTTTTTTCTCATTTAAACCATTTTTTTTTTAATGAGCAGGAATAGGACAGAGACATAGAGACCTGTAGGTAATACCTTTCCTTAATTAGCTAAATGCTGACAAGAGAGGTCTCTCAGTTGAACGCGGCTTTTTCTTGCCCCTTGAAGCGGCCATGTGTGCCATCCACACGGATCAGGGGCCAGGAACCCACTGGAACCTCCTGGGCTGCTCTGCCGCCCAGGGCCTCCTCCAACATGCAATTAGGGCACTTGTAAGCCCAGGACTGGTGTCGTTTGTGTTTGCTTGGGCATTTCACCCAGGCCTGTGAATTCCTTCCTGGATTCGCGATGCTCGGAAGCAACTGCGGAGGGCTCCCCCCGAGTTCACCATTTGTCTCTCCTTAAGGTGCAGGGAAATCAGACCCCTGTCCCCGTCCTCAGCGAGAGCTGATGCTACGGTATCTCTTTTGTTCTTTCTTCAGACGTGGGTATCACCTCCTCAGTTTTTTTCTATCTCCTTCTGCTTTTAATTTTCTTTTCCCTCTTAGCTCAGTTTTTCTCTGCCTTCTTTCATAGCTTTCCGTATTCTCTCTGCTTCTCCCTCCCTTCCTGATGTTTTTTGGTTTCTTGTAACCTGCTCTCCAGAGTCTTCCTTCTGGAAGAAGTGCTGTCTGTGCCCGGCGTCATTCCATTCATGCTGGTCCTTGTTTCTTTTTCCTCACCTGCTTCCCTCTTGCATTCGCTCCTTTCCCAACCAGTCCGCTCCCACCTCCTAGAAGCTCGAACGAGTCTCTGTGTCATGCCACACAGGGAGGCCCGGGCACGCAGTGATTCTTTCAGCGTGACGGGGTGGGAGGGGTCATCTTTCCCCCCATTTTGCCTTGGCACAGGCACCTACTGATGGGCAAGGCAACAACGGAGAGCACATCCAGTTCCCAGCGAGCACTCACAGCTGTTCTTTCTCAGTTGTTCATTCAGCATTTTTAGGTTGTCTACTGTGTGGGGGGCCCTTAGAAAAAACCCCAATGAATCAGATACCAATTCTAGCCTGGGGGACCCTACGGTTCGGACCTGAAGTCTCACTCCACCTTGCGGTGGCATTTGCTAGAGCTGACCAACCCGTCCTGTAGAAGACTCCTCTAAGCTTCAGGCCGGCGTTCTCCTCGCCCTCCTCCTTCACCAGTGCTCCTCAGCCCGCTGTGCCAGGTCCTGACCTCTACACTTAGATGGGCTTCAGGACTCGGTCTATGGATTTCTTCTCTCTCTAGCTCTGCCCATCTACTAGATGATCTTGTCAAGGCTTTAAATAAACAACTTTATTCTGATGACTCCCAAATTTATATCTCTAGCCCAACCCTTTCCCACTTGTGTGCACCCTTTTTTAAAAAGAATTATATTTCAATTTTTTATTGTTAAATTGATTGGATACCCCTTTAAAACCCATTTCTATCAATTGTACCCCTTGTTTTCAAAACAGCTCTTTTTAAATACTGACACTTTTACCCAGTGCCTATCTTAATGTAAAATACTGGAAAGGAGGTCATAAGTTAGGAAAGAAAAATGACTACACTGAAAGTACAAACCTCAGATTTAATTTTACAATATTCATAACAGTTAAATATTGGTAATGATGATCAAGTATTTAAACATTAAATTAAAAAACTACTTGAAAATAATCACTATTAAAGACAACATACTTTCTTTTACTCCATCAATAACTAATCTGATCCAACAGCCTGGATATGGATGTATTTATATGTTTGCGGAAGTTCTAGAAATGTCACAAATGGATCGTTCTGAAACTGTGCATAATGATTGGTAGAAGAGTGGCTTGGGGGAGGGGATCATAGCCACGCCCTCACCATCATCACTCACTAATGTGACCTAATTTTGAAGTGTCTCCATTAACGGTGATTCAAACTTAACATTTATTGTTCCATAACTAATGTTTTGCATTTTTTTTCTTTACTTGTTTTTTTGCCATCGCTGATTATTTTTCGCGTACCTCTTAGGATCCAGTGCATCTAGCCCATTACCTCTCCTCTGGACTCCAGATGTATATATCCACCTGCTTGTTCAGTGTCTTTACTTGGGTGCCAAATTAGTATCTCAAACCAAATTTTGATTTCTCCACTTCACCCCATCACCTTCACACATCTGCTTTTCCCTGTGAAATGGAACTGCCATTGTTCAAGATGCTCAAGCCCAAATTCTTGGAAACTCACACCCTTTTTTATATCTCACTTCACAACCCATTCATCATCAAATCCTGTCAGCTCTTCCTTCAAAATATATCCAGAATCTAACCATTTCCTTCCACATATCTTGCTACTACATTGATTTAAGCCCTCATCATTTTGCACTTGGACCCTTGAAGTAGTTTCTAACTCATTTCTCTGCTTCTAGCCTTGCTCCTCAAATCCATTTAAAATTAATATAGGATTAGGTCACTCATTTTCTTAAAACACTCCCCCAGACACTCCCCATTTCAATCATCATAGAATTCGAAGTCCTTAGTAAACCTGCAAGGCTTTATAAGATCTCACTCCCCCAACATCACTGTCTTCAGTTTTTACCAGTCTTTGCCTTGTTCTTTCCCACACCCTTAGCCTTTCTGTTGACCTTTGAGCCCAGACACCATACGTCCCCTGCAGGAAGGATACTGGCTCTTCCTCTGGTCAGGATGCACTTTCCCCAGGTGACACATAGCTCATTTCCTCACTTCATTCTGGTCCTTGCTCAAATATCAAAGAGAACACCCTGACAAAATAACACTTCTTCAGATTCTATTACTGTCTTCCCATTTCTTTGCTCTATATAGATTTTGGGACTTATCTCCATAAGAAATGCCATGTATTTCTTTCATTGTTTTCTGTCTGCTCCCATGAAATGTATGTTTCTTGAGGTCAGGAGTTCTGTTCTACTCACTGCTTCCAGTGCTTGTAGGTACTCTGAATGTTTTTGAATTTATGAACAAAAGTGGTGCCTTTCAGGGTACACATAAATGGTACCATATAACTCAGAGGTAAGAGAAATCAGAAATGAAGATGGATTACGAGCTAAGCATGGGTGTTTAGAATGTAAAGAATATTCTAAGGGAATTGACTGCATGTATACCATAAATATATTTATTGTAGCTCAAGTGTTAATATACCCAACACCCCAGTTGCCCAGGAGGGTAGACCAAGAAACCAGGCCATTGTAGCCATGCTCCAGACCACTCTGACCTAGGTGCATTTGTTTTGCCTCAGTCAGATTTCTGATCAGCCAGTGCTAGACCCAGAAGATGGTAACTGGATGGGAGGCTGCTACTTGAACTGGGAGGTGTTCTTGGTACAACCACCTGCAGAATCACTTTGAGGAGAGTATAAGGAAGATAGAGATGAAGTAGATGCAGAGAGCAATGAAGATCAAATCAATTTGTAGATGTGGTTTATAGTCATATGCAAGGTGTCCCCCAAAAATGTAAACACAATTTGACTGACTATAAAGTCAGTGTTTATTAACATACAGTTTATTTTTAAAAGTTTTTAAAAATCTACAGAAATGAATAATTATTTTTGTCTACACCTATTTTCGAACTGATGGCTGTTCTGGTCCAGGCACTGCTGGCAACATGAAGCAGTGGAATCACAAACATCATGAATAATTTTATTTGGTATATGTGCACATTCTCGTTCAATGGCTGCCTTTAATACATCAACTGTTGCCAATTTTATACCATAAACTTTATCTTTTATGTGTCCCCATTAAAAAAAAGTCTGGTAGCGTGAGGCCTGGTGAACATGATGGGTATTCCAGATTCACCAGGCTTCACCCATTATTTCAAATAGAAGAGAAAATTATGTGAGTTTTCAGCTGTTACAGTATGTATACATTTTGAGGGAACACTCTATAGATATAGGTCTAAAAACTAAAATTTTTAAATGACACCCTCCAGCTGGATCAGTCTGGAGCCTTCCACCTACCTAAGTTCTACCTACCCATCTTTAACTGCCACCTCTGAGTGCTCCATTTCACACTGGTCCTTCCTTCCAGTGAATCCCTTTGGCACTATACTTCTCTGGACCTCTGTCTTTCTTTATAACATTGAAAGTACTGGACATTGGGACCCCAAAGGTCCCATATAGCTTCCCCATTCTATTAATATATATCTATAAGTAGTAGGAAAGAATGTTGGGAAATTTTGAAAAGTAGTAAGGGATGGGGAAAAAATGTGTCTAAATTGTGAAGTGTCTAGGCCAAAAGGTCTGTATTTTATTGTATATGTCATATAGGAACCCATTGAAGATTTGAGCAGGAGAGTGATGTGGCAGGTAAGAGCTGTAGATAAAAGGATGATACTGGAGACAGGAGGAACAGTGACTAGAAGTGATCATTTAAGAAGCCATGCAGTAATATAAGGGAAAGGTGAATAAAGATAGGAACTAGGACACATTTGTATGGGGAAAGATATGAGAAGTGGAAGAGACATTACAGGAGCCGGGTCTCCAAGATTCAGGCAGGACTGAATGCAAGCTCCATGAAGGCAGAGAACACCTTAGTTGTGTTCACGGCTGTACACTCAGTACCTGGGTACACTCTAAATATTTGTTGATGGATGAAGAGTGGGAGTTTAAGATGACAGTGAGAACCAAATTTAAGTGATGGAAACAAAGTTGACCATTCAAATAAAGAGTGAACACTGCAACACGAACATAAACTGAAAGTCTCAACTTCATTCCGGAACATACTGGGAATATACCCGAAGGATGTGTCCAGCAGGTGATGGATACTTGCGTGTAGTATTCAGCCGCAAAGCAGTGATTGGTTGGAGAACTGTAATGAGATTGAAAATGAGAGAGAACACATGAAGAGGAAAGTAGTGGAGAAGATTGAGGTGAGGTGGGTGGGCAACATACCAGAAAAAAAAAATGAAGAAGAAGAAGAAGAATCGGAAGAACTACGCAGAGACCTAACAGAGAGCATGCACTAAAGCTAAGGGAAGAGCATTGCAAGGAGCTGCTAGCAGCAGTGTTATCTGTTGCAGAGAGTTTGAAGAGGATGAGTATCAATGTCAACAAATGCCAGACTATACAGACGGAGAGTGGATGCTGGCAGTAAGAGGTGACCCTGCGTGCGGTGGCAGACTTGCCGGTGGCAGCACTGAAAGTAGCATAAGGAGGAATCTGACCTCTGGGCTCAGGAAGCAGTGTTCAAGTGACGTCTTCGTTAGTAGTCCCATAGCCGTTCCCGTGCATCCTGTCAGCCACGTGTTTGTACCTCAGGCCCCAGCTTGCCAGAAGACTACTTTCCACTTGCAGAGAGAAATCCCAGCACGTGTTTTTACAACATTAAAGCAAGCATCTACTGCTACGGTATTAGCAAGCCTGGGGGGAGAAAACTCCCAAGTTGCCATTTTGATTCAGTTATATGAGTATAGTACGCTCTTAGGAGGAGCTTAGGAGAGGAATTAGAGTGTTCTGGAGTGTAGCCCTATGTTGTGGGCATCAGCTGCACCTGCTCATTAATCTCCCTGTCCCCAGAATGCCCAATCACAGCAGGACCTACATGGCTTTTACTGTCCTCATGTTGCTTAATTGAAGCCCTTTGGCCTTATCATCAAGATTTCTGAGGTAGAGAGAAGCTTAAGACTTTCTTATTGATTAACTGTATAATGAAGAGGCCAAGGGAGATATGTTCAAACAATGGGGGCGCCATCTCCTTCACCAAATGAAGAGGACAATTTTACATTAACCAACCATGAAATTTGTGAGAGGTACATAGTTTAAGTAGAAAAATGTAAAGAACTTGGTTCTGGGGAGAGACCATTGGGCATCTAAAGTCTTGAAACCAGTGCTTGCTTCGGCAGCACATATACTAAAGTCTTGAAACCAAAGTTGAAGGGGAAAGGGAGTTGCTGGAGTATAGCTAAGTTGGAATGTGAGTTACTGTTGCTGTGAATTACAATAAATAGAACCAGTGAAATCGGAGAAGATAGGAACATTACTACGAAAAAAATGCCCCCCAAAAACATAAAATAAAAGAGCAGTGAGCAGGACAGCACATGCCAAGCTCTCTGTTTTTTATTTCCACGAATTTACAAGTTTTACATTCTTCCTTCCCCCTGTACATCAGACAGACATTTAGCACTGAAATCCTCCTGGTCTGTGTCCCTGGGTTATCTGAACACCAGAGTCACACTTAAGAAGGAAAGAGTATCACTTTAGGGGGAATGAAAAAGGCTTCCCTTGGAATTACCCATAACATCTATTTGAAAACAAAACCCTTGTAAATCATGGAAATCACAGTGCGTGGTGAGAAAACTGCCAAGTTTTTTGAGGTTGCAACTTAGACCACACACACAAAAAAAATGTGTCTGGAGCTCCAAGTGTCTTTGGTTTGGAAGTTGGAAGTCTGGGGCATTCGATCAGGCTTCCTCACAGGATCTCCAGTACTTTCCCCACTTCCGCTGGCAGAAACCTGGTAGGTGGTCCGAGCCAGGAAGGAACGTGATATATCAGTTTGGAAGAGGAAAATAATTCTATGTTTATTTTTCAGTTGTGATTTAGAAAAAAATAAACTCAAGTAAGAGATACCTTTTATTTAAAGTCGGTCAGTTTTCATTTTATCTGAATGACTTGCTGTCTCTTGTGCATGAGTCTCTGTGATTACGTGGTCAGGACCTGACATGTGTCCCAGGCAGGCTGGGTGCGATCCATGTGCCCTGCCCTCTCCTCCAGTCCTTCCTCATGGGCTTTCCACAGCCATATGCTTTCAGGAGGAAAGAGACTGAATCCCTTGCTACTGTGCTTCCAAACCATCCCTACATATTTCAGATTCACAAACCGAAACAAAGGTGGTGCCTTTTCCCTAAGAACGCCCGAAAACCACCATGCCAACTACACAGCCATGTTGTCTATGTCAAACCTCTGGCTGTTTGGGGCATCATTTGAAGGTTTTAAATGAGTAAACGTGGCAGATCTCACTGTGCAATGACTTTGAAATACCTGTTCTAAAATGAACCAGGTGATCAGTGATGATTAGCTCCCCCTACCCCACACACACCTGCTTTGAGCTTTGATTTCAGTCTTAGGATCAGTAGACATAAGCAAAAGGTGAAAGAATATTTGTTCAGGGAAAGGTGCTACCTAGATTACTTTTACCTGCTCAGTTCTTGATGGTATT
Organism: Lyroderma lyra; assembly: GCA_004026885.1. Classification (NCBI taxonomy): domain Eukaryota; kingdom Metazoa; phylum Chordata; class Mammalia; order Chiroptera; family Megadermatidae; genus Lyroderma; species Lyroderma lyra. Next base: position 17,476 of record PVJL010003277.1, read on the forward strand.
GCCTTTTCTTGAAAAAAAAAAAAGTGGGGTAGAGGGGACCTGAAAATAATAATAATGGGGAGAGTGAGGGGGGCCAGCAGCGGGTGTCAGCCACATTTTGGTGGAAAAGAGAAACCAGCTGAGTAGAGCTTGGGCAATGGCAATTGGGTTTCTTTGTTTGGAGTAACTAGCAGTAGTCTTGATTAGGGGCTTTGGCTTCTGTCTTTGTTTGTAGTTTTTGTTTCTTGTATCTATTTCTTTTTGCTCCTTGAGGCAACCTGAAAAGAAAGGGCAAGGGAGCAGAGTTAACATAGGATGAGAAACTTCTCTATGTGATGAAGGCCGTACTTCCTCCCTTTGCTGCTGCAGAAACCCACGGGAGACCACACCCTTTTCCAAAAGCCTTGTGGGAGAGGACAGCGTGTCAGATGAATTAGGCAGCTTCATCAGCTTGTTGTTCAAGGGACAGAGACCCCTGAGCTGGATTCAGGGTCATGGTTGGTATGACATAAATATAATTTTTCTAATTTTCTTGAAGAAAAAAAACACACAAAAGTTTAAGAAGAGGGAGTTCACCATTCAAGGGTTTAATTTGGTTTTCATCAGAGTATGTCAAAATGAGCCTGTTGAAGTCTGGGCTCACCTAACCAGAGTTAGTTAAGAGCAACTCAAACTGGGTAGGAAATAAATCTCAGGAGGTTCTGAGAACCAAGATAAAATGGGAAGGGTCAGAGTAGAAATTATAAAGGGCTATGTCTCTCAAAATCCTGCCATAGTGTGAGAAGAATCTGCCTTTTAGTGTAAGATCTGGGCTTATGAAGGAGCTTGCAAAAATGAGAATGAAGCCAGAAGAATGTATGTTTATTTAAATGAAAATGCCCACATTCCTTTTTCTTACAGATTTTAGAGATTGAACTTTAGTTTGATCTTTAATATGTTTAAAACCTAAGATTATATACTAACACTTAAAAAAAAAGAAAAGCAGTTGGTTCATCACAGTAATCATGGAGAAATATGAAAATACCACTTTCCCTTAACTTTCATAAAGACCATCCACAGACCTTCAGATACCTCATCAGGTTTCAGAAAAATATTCAAACTTATTAACCTCTTTAGCTCAGCTATAATTATAAAACAGTCTCTTACAACTTTTGGGTCAGTGATGTGGGTGACTAACCATTCCCTACACTATTGCTTCATCTTTTTTTTTTTTTTTTGGTCTAATTTCGGGGGATATTTGGGAGGAATACTGGGTCAGAAGACTCACACTTCCTGTGCCCTTGGCTTTCACGACTGTGTTTTCTGCTAGTTGCTTTTCTATGGGTCTTCTCCCTCATCAGTATGGGTTACATCCCACTTCTCTCGATGGCCTCACAAAACAGCCATTGTTTCCTGAGACATCCCATAACCCCAGCCATTTCCTCACCATCACTTAAACGAACTGAAGGCCAGAACCCTGTTTTTCTTCACTCAGGCTTTCCTACTTACACTCAAAGAGAAGCATTCGAGTAGACTTGCTCTAGAAGAGGTAGCAGCCATCCAGGGGCCACATCTTAAAACAGGACCATAAGAGATGAGGAAGTTAGAAAGCTAGCATGCAGTGGACATTCAATAAATGTGGGGTGGAGGGAGGAGAGAAGGGCGATAGTATGTGAGAAAGGAGAAGACAGTGTTCTAGAAAAAGCACATTACTGGGGCAAAACAATCTGTCTCTTGCTTTTCTCCCATTGACAGATCTAAGAGTAAAATGTTGCCCAACCTCATGCCTTTCACACGTACGCCAGGAGAGCAAGCGTACCATGTTCAAAGCTGAGAGTTGAAATATAGAAGCTTCAGCCAATGTCTTTACATATCAACAAGTCTTGAATTATTGGCAGTTTCAAATACTACTTCAGTCATTATCTCAGAAAGCTCTTCCCTTTGCTTTAAAAATATTCACGGCATCATCTCAACAGCTTTGAAACCCCTCTCCACACTGAAGCACAGTTGTCTGTGAAGGGAAGTGGGGGACGCTATAGATCAGTGATCCCCAACCTTTTTGGCACCAGGGACCAGTTTTGGGGTGGGGGAAAGGTGGTTTCAGGATGATTCAAGAGCATTACATTTATTGCGCACTTTATTCCCATTATTATTACTACATTGCGTGGTCTGACAGCAGGCGGAGCTCAGGCGGTAGGTAATGCGAGCGATGGGGAGCGGCAGAAAGTGCAGAGGAAGCTTCGCTCTCGGCCGCCACTCACCTCCTGCTGGGCGGCCCGGTTCCTAATGGAATACGGACCCGTAGCAGTTCATGGCCCAGGGGCTGGGGACCCTTGCTCTAAAGAAACAAGTGTTTCTTTGCAGATGGCTGCTACACTAGCAGAAAAGCTGAGGCAGGCATATGACATTTTATCTGAGCCACCACAAGCAGACAAACAACCCACTGATTTGGAATCCGGAGTTAACAAAAGCACTGGGCTTTGAGAAGGGGCAATGTTTTTTTTCTATTTCTCATCTGCTACCATTATTTACATAACAAATCGCTGCAAACTACAATCATGTCAGATGTTGGAAATAAACTCTGTGGGGTATAGCTATTTTTAAAGAACCCATAGTTATAGGGATGTTGCAAAAACACGCAAAGGCTGAGTTTGTGTTTTAAATCATGAATAGCCACAGGGACTCGGTATTGTAAGGCTGGTGCTAACCTATGGGACAGAAAAGCTTTTTCAACAGCGGCCGAAATCCCTCCGGAATGGTGATGTTTTTAAGAGTTGCAAAAATTCAAATTGGCCATAAATTGAAGGCCAGGATTTCTAGGCAGATACACAGAAATCCCTGATGATGCCAATTTTCCCACTTTGGAAAGCATTGAACTCCTGCAAACACATGCAAAATGCTTCCCCGTCAGAGGATTTTGTTCACTGACACCAGAAACAAGCATCCCTTCTCTACTCCCTTTCGTCACCCCAAGGACTCAGCAGTGAGTGAAAACAATGCTACATTCTTAGGGATTATTCGCATGAGTGGATTGTTTGCATCACTCGCAAAGAAGTTATATTCATGGTTTCTCTTCTACTTATCCAAGCTTACTGCTCCCACAGAGCACTTCTCCTCCAGTTTAGGGAGATTCCTTGTCTCTCTGAGTCCTGCAGCACCCACATCGGCCGCTCTTCCCGCCAGCCTGGCTAGGCCCTTGCTCACATGGAGCAAATGGGAACTTCAACTTGAGCCTTGCAGTCCCAGCTCCTCTTCCCTTTTTCTAGCCAAGGCTAACACACACCCTGCAAAATTGTCCTCAGGTCTTACCTCTTCTATAGATACTCCCAAGCTCCTGCATTTGTGATTTATTATTAAGAATAATAAAAACAGGGGCTCCCTGGTGGTGTAGTGGCTAGGTTTCGGCACTCTCAACACCACGGCCTGGGTTCAATTCCGAGCCAGGGAACTACCCCCACCCCCACCCCCCCAAAAAATAAAAGAATAATAAAAGCAGTATCAGCTAACACTTATTGCATACTCTCGGCCAAATTTGATATTAAGTGTAGTCTTGTTTGTTCTCATTTAAAAAAAACAAAAACCTTGAGGAAAACACTACTATTATTTTTCATTCGACAAATGAGCAAACTGAAATCAGACAGGCCGTGATAGATCGGTCAGACATCCATGGCAGACTCCAGTGAGACGGAGTTAGGAATTCAGTGTGGCATTTTGGTGGCTGGGCTGGAGTGGCTGAGCAGGTGGAGGGAGGAAATAGGTGTAAGGAGTATTTCGATGGTCTAACCCTCTCCTCAGAGAGGCGGGCCTTTCTTAGACAGGGCCCTGTGGAAGTCAGCTTCCCTCTGCTGTTACTGGTGTAGTTGTCATTCTCTCTGTTGCCTCTGCAGCACCTCCCTCAGTTTTTAAATGTTTGGGGGATTGCTTAGCTAATAGGAGGGGCAAGGTATCCATTTCCCTCACTTCAGAGTCCCTGCGGTGTAGTATGCAGTGGGCGCTTCATAATCACAAATGGAATTTGTCCTAAAAAGGAAAGGAGCATTTGAAGGGGCGCTTTCTCATTTAAATCAGAAATGGAATGAAATGCATCCAGAAATGAAAACAAGATTTAAAAAGGGAAATGAAACTCTTCCTATCACCAGCTACCAAAAGAACAAGGCCAAAAAAATGGGATCAGAGTAAAACCAATGAAGAATGGAAGATAATGAGTCAGGAGTGTCTACCTGCTGCAGTGAATGCATAGCCAGGGTGGTTTAAAAAGAAGGAAAAAAAATACCTGTTTTTATCTAATAGTGTCTAGTCAGATGCAGGGATTATGAGGTTTTCATACCTCTTGTCAGGCACACAGAATGTAGGATCCCGTACTACCCAGAAAAATGTAGAAGTGTTCTTCACTTGTCCAATAGCCTTCAAAAATAAAAGAGATTTTAAAATGAGGTACATATAAATGTACTCCTTATTTAGTTATTGATTTCTTCTTTTCATTCAGCATAAGGTCTCTACACAAGTACAGAATTTGGATTCAATACCTCCTAACTGTCCCATAGGAGACGTGTGTGCCCTGCTTTCATTGCCGTGGGAGTATTTGTCAAAATCCCTTCTTCCTTTCTACCAGTGACATCTTAGACCTTGGAGAGGTGTGTCTACATGGAGAATGTTATTTTATATGCCAGCAACAGGCTAGCAATACCTGTTTCCCTCCTCAATGATCCCTGACTTTACACAGATGAAAGGGTGATTGACGTGGCTGGGCAGGGGCGGGCAGATTCCTACCGCTTTCCTAAGTGGAGACAATAGGCCCAGCTCATGACAGGGCCACATAAGATGTAGAATGTACTTGCAGCCCTCCCCTTTCAGCTCATGCAGCAGAGGCACAGACTTAATCCCAGGAAACTGGCCTGCTCACCTGAGTCCCCACCGTTCTACCCCAGCAGCCATGTCTGGAGCCTTAGTATTAATGCAAGTGTAAATGGGAGGACATCTTCCGTTCTTAGAAAACCATCTCCGACTATCCTAGCAGCTGTGAAGGAGAAGATGGCTTGTCTTGTCCTCCTGGTTTCTCACTCTGAGAAGCCATGAAGTTGACAGAACTTTTGCCCAAGTGTCTATCTCTTAGTAAGACGGTAGAATTGTTGTATAGTCTTAGACTAGATATTGTATAACAAATCTATTCTTGGATATTTGCCTAGTTACATCAGTATTTAGTTAGAGTAGACCTTAAGAAAGCAGAAAAGGAAATCTTCAGTTTGGCTGGAGTTTGGCTGTCCCACTTCGGTGTTCTTACAAACCATGTTTGCAGTTTGTGACCAAATAGCTACCTTTTGCAACAAGAAAGCAGTTATTAGCACGCTTGCCATCCACCAGGGCCTTTCCTCTAAGGGGTGACAAAGCATTTGATGTGCAGCACGTGTATAAAGGTGCCCGCAGGTAAAGAGGTTTGCCTCAGGTCATCTCCCCAGAAATGCTTCGCTTCACCTATCTACTTCTTTGTTTCCTAGAAATGCCATACAGTAACACAGGGCAGGAATTCTGAAACAGTTAAAAAACATTAAAAAACCCATCTGAACTACAAACACGTTCCTTTATTGTGTCAACATTCCCAGTAGTCAGAGCACATGCTTTCTCTCTCCAGCAATTTTATTAGGTTGCTAAAAAAAAATCCTAGTTTGGTTAGAAGGGAGCCTGAGCCAAGTGGTAGACCTAAATCCCTCCTTTTATCTGAGAATCATGACACCATTGCAATCACAAATATTTATCTTCCATTCTCAGAGGAGACGGGTAGCCTCTTTGGATCATCCTCTGCAGAAGTAATAGATGCTGTGCAGGACTAGTATCCAAAATGTTCGATCCTAAAGCCAGACTCACCTCCACTCCCTGCTACCTGAACGCACTGTGCAAAGAAAATTCTACATGACAAAACGATAGGACATCACCTTTTTATTGGCTCCATCCATTTAGAGAATTGAAATTCCCTTTGGATGACTTTTAGTGATCAGAACTGACCAGAGGAAGAATATGAGATCCTGGCTTTCTCCAGGAAGGCAGGGAAAGCATGGTAGGAAGAGTGACTCATACTGGATTTGTACTACTGCATTGTAATTTTTCACTCAGAATTGTTTGAAAATCCACTCATATTGATACATATGGCTCTAATTCTTTAACTGCTATAGATTAGTCCATTGAATGAATAAGCCATGTTTTTCTGTATCCATATACGTTTCCCTTTCTGTCATTAAGTTAGTCACATCGGTCTGCAACTCTACTATAAAGAAAAGCCAGTAATTTGTATATCCTTTTTTCTTCACTGGGACTTTGGAAAGATAAACACTACAATAATGGGAAATAACTAGAACTCCTTTGTTATGAAGTGGTACAAACATTGAAATTATTTTCCTATACATTATGTTTTCCATCTAGAAGAACAAGTTTCCTCAGGCATTCTTTTTATTTTTCTATTGAAATAATGCACTAATGATCATCAATATGTGAAAGTGATAGGAATGTAAAGTGAGGCAGTTGTGATTGGCTGGGTCTTAATGCCATAAAAACTCAGCCCTAAATAATGCTGCTGAGACCCAAAGACAATCATTTTGCTGCTCATAAATGATCATTTAAGGTGTTGAGTGAGTGAGGTCCAGACTTCTCCTTGGTCCCTCGATGGACAGTAATGCTGCTTAGACCATCATTTTCCATCTTTCTTCTTGGAAAGACTGACTACAGGCCACTCAGTAAAATGGACCTTGGAAATAAGACTTCTGTCTCACACCATCTATTCACGAAAGAGAGCTATAAAAATAAACACATACCCAGAACCTAATGGAGACATGGCAGCGAGCCTGAGGGAAATGCCAGCCCTTCAGCCTCTCTTTTAATTCCCTTTTAGTTTTATTTAGTTTCAGGACAGGACGAATGCATCAGTTGTAGGCAGACGTTTGTGTTTTCTGAACTTGTTTATCTAGAAAGTAGTTGAGAGACAAGAATGAGTAACTTTGGAAAGAGCCAGCTAAGGAAATAGAAAGAGACATACAAAATAATAGTTCCACCGCTTTATTGCTATCTGGAAACTACCCGGAACATTTTAATGAAACTATTCTGTGCTCTATCACCCAGTGTTCTAATATAAGGTAGATCTCTTTTGGTTTCTACACAAAATTCCACAGGACACTCATAGGTGGGCGTGACTTAGAAATGGAGCAAAGCATTAGAATTCCATCTCAGGAAGTCTGGACTCAACAGTGGGTTAGGAAGTCTATCAAGAGAGACCACTCTCGTTTCTCTCACTGCCTCCCTGTTCCTCAGGGAATTGGTCTGTGCTTCCCTGGGATCCATTGATTCTGTTTTTGCTCACTTTTCACTGAATCTTCCTACAGTTTTATTTGTTGGCATGAACTCTTTCCATCAGTTTCTGAGCATACCTTCTTGGTCTCTTTCTTTCCCTCTTCTCCCTCCCTCCCTCCCTCCCTCCTTCTCTCCTTCTCTCCTTCTTTCCTTCTCTCCTTTTCTCTCCCTCCCTCCTTCCCTCTTTTCAGGGAAACATTTTTCCCCCTGGGGAATTCACTTCAGTCTTGCTCAGCACCTTCAGCATTGGCATAAAGCCCCTCAGGCTTCAGTATGCAGGGCCCCCGGGAATCTTGCATTCTCCTCAGAGTGTCTCTCTCCCGTGGACTGCAGAGCACTTGACATTGCACTGCCTCATTGTCCTCCCACAATCCTTGTGAAGAGAGCAGTTATCAGGCCTCTTGACATAGGAGGGAAAGGATGTTCTGAGAGAGTCCTTTTCCAGGGACCCCCTTTTCCAGGGACCACACTGCTAAGTCGGTGACAGATTTAGATGGCCAGAGGGAGAGTCAGCTCCCTGGAGTCTTTCCCTGAGTTATTTCTGACTGCTATTTCAAACTTGTTTCCATCATTCAAGTTTTGTTATCCAAACAGACCTTATCCATGATTTTTTTGGCCTCTGGTTATTACCAATGTTTTTTTGTTTTGTTTTATTTTTTTTTTACTTCTCAAGACTACTTATTCTAAACAACATCTCCCAAGTTGATTTTGTATGTCAGGTCTAATATACTTTGAAAAAAGATTACTGAGTACTTAATCGTAACCATTCATTTCTCATGTATAGGCCCATGATGTGTCAAATAGTGTGCCAAGCAAAGGCAGGAGACAGTTCCCTGGCTTAAAGACCTTGCAGCTTAGCCGAGCCAGCCAGTCCTAAACAGATGCCTGTACACTAGGACAATTGCAGGGCATAGAATAACAGAAAATTCATCCAGTCAGTGTCGAGAGCCTATAGTGTATCAGGTTCTGTGCAGGCACAATCTATACAGTTATGAATAAAATAGATAAACTTAACAGGAGACAAAAAAGCAAATAACTAATCTAATGGATATTACAAATTGTGGCATGTTTAGGTTGGGAGGTGCAGACTTTTAAGAAACCTACTTTAAAAGAGTGGGGAGGCCTCTTTGCCTTTAAGCTAGGGAAGGATCTAGTCATGGGAAGTGTGAGAAGGAAAATGTCACACACAGAAGGAATATCATGGGTGACAGCATGGAGGTGGGTAAGAGCTTGGTGTACTAGGAAACTAAGATGGACTAATTCAGCTGGAACCTAGGGCGAGCTGCCCATGCAGAACCCTGAAGGCCATGAGAAGGACTTTGGATTTTGTTCAGTATTCAATGGGAAGCCTGAGAAGATTTTGTAAAGTGAAAGTAATTACTACATTCATGATTTAAAAGATTATTATGATAGCTGTGTAGAAAATACGTGGAAGGGGGCAAGGATGGCTATAGGGAGATTATGAAATAATTTGGGTGAAAAACAAAAGCCCTTTGGACCAGAATGATAGAAGTTGAGATGGAAAAATTAGGATGAATTCAAGATATATTTTGGAAATAGAAAAGACAGGGATTTGGTAACAATTTCCACCTTGGAGTTGACGCAAAGTGGGGAGCCGAAAATTATTCCCAAGTTTTGATCATCTTAGTGAATGGCGATACCATGTACTGAGTTGTGAAAGAAACACGTTTGTGTTATGGTGGGGGACTCAAGATGATTTTAATCCCTGGAATATGCATGTCATGGTGTCCCACAAGGCAGGAGACACGCAAATCCAGTGTTGAGAATGTAGTTTGGAGTTGACAATATGGACTTGAGATTCATCTGCAGAAGAATGGTAGCTGTGTGTCTAGCAAATTATATATAAAGATAGAAGACAGGAGAGCCAAGAGACAGCCTTGAGGGCTGAATATATTTAGAATACAAGAAGAGACAGAAGAGCCAGTGGAGGGGGCAGAGAAGGTGATTGGAAGGGTTGAAATATTAACTAGCATTAAACATGAGCCTGCCCACCTTGCTGGGATAAGTACTTTGTCTTTCCCGATAACTAAAACCAAAACAAAATGCTCTTTCTGAAAATGTGTGATAAACTATAAAACATTGCCTATGTGTATCGGATGCATCAGTAATGTATGATTTATAGGAACTAAGGAAACCACAAAAGACTCTGAGTCTCCGTAAATCACTATTGGACTCCAGATCCTGCCCGAGTAGACTTGCATGAAAGAAAGGGACATATCCCTTATTAAATGGTGCTCATATTTATTTAATGATATAATTGATAATAGAGAATTTCTAAAAAGTCCTTCCTTATCCACCCCTGCTCTGACTTCTGCCCTCTGTCCTCCCCAGGACTGCAATCTGAATCTGTTGCCAATGCCATACGCTGCCATCCCCAATTCCTTCTTCTCCAAACGTATGTGCCTTCCAGCACTTAAACGAAATCTTATTTCTTCACAGATGCCATTTTATAGAACTATAAACAAGGAAGCTCATGGGTTTTGGCAGGGACACACAGCTCCATCATGGCCTTGCGCTGTTTTGGCAGTGGGGTGTTTCGGTTCCAGGCTCTGTGCCTCATCCCTTGTAAGTTCAGAGAAGCCCATTCAGGGCAGAATTCTTTGCAAATGTGAACATTGCCTGGAAAGCGTGTGTGACTGGACTTCCAGTGCGAGCTAGAGTAGTGTTTTTCAGGGACTTTGTTTCCATGGAGCTCCTTTAAAATAGATGTTATTTTTAAGTGGCCACTTGTGATTATTTACACCCCACATTATTACTTATGATAATAGTTAAGATTGCTCCTTTGGCATTTCATTTGGTTTTAAAATCTAAGAAGAGCACGTGTGAACTATATTATCATCATAAATGTATGGAAAAAGACATGTAAAACTGTGAGTTTTGACATGTAAGCAGTCGCTCGGAGTTACAACACCTTGCGTGAGTTTTCCCCTTCTGTACAGGCAGCCCCTTTGGCCATGCCCTGGAGTAGACAACCACAGTGGGAAGCAGTGACCTCTGAGGCTGTGCCATGGCAGGTGCTCTGGGAGAGGAGAGTCGGAGTGATGACTTGGGTAGCTGCACACTGAGGGAGCACCCTGCCTAGTAAAACATTCTGTGTCTCTTCTACTCACCTGGGACCACTAGAATACCAGCTGCTGCATAATGCCCCACTCCTGCACCCAATGGTGAGACTGAACTACAAAGACTGGGTCATTCCCCAGAATCAACCACTGAGTTAAGCCAACAAACTCAACAAGGTAGAAGAACATACACCTGAGAAAATACATTTGTAGGCAGAACAGGTCTTCAGGACATGTATGTTTTATAATCTCGGAGAATTACAAAGGACACCACTCCATTAAAAAAATCCAGGGGGGAACATAGAAATGAAAATATTGGTTGATTAAATTTTTTAAAAATCAGTGAATGCACAGAATGGTAAAGTCAACATGACTGAAAATCACATTAGTGATTTGAAAGATAGATGAAGTCAAGGGAATTGTTCTCGACTAGAGCATGAAGAGAAAAATATATGGAAAATGTGGAGAATTGCTGAGATACAGAAAATGTTTTTAGAAATTTAATCTATTTAATCCAACATCTATTAACTACAAGTCAACAGAAACAAATACTCAAAAAAAAACAACGTGAGATCACCTCCTATAAAAGAAGAAAGATGTAGCATCTTTTACTGAAAGATCTCTTCAGGACAATGAAAGATAGATGCACACATATACACACCTTTAACGCTTTATAATCAACTTTGAGAAACAAAGATTTAGAAAAACTCTGAGAGCTAAACAACAAACCTCCCAGTAGCAACACTGGAAACAAGATGCCAATAAAGCAATAAATATAAAATTCTGAAGGAAAATAATGTAACGCTAGAATTCTACACCTAGCTAAGCCATCATCACAGTGAAAGAGAAAAGTGAATTCTTTTGAGAGTCAAAGAGCCTAGGAAGTTTACTGTTCATAAGTCCTCTACTGAGGTTGTACTCCTTTGATAGGAAAATGAATCCAGGAAAAAAAATGGATTGGCAGAAGATATAATGAACAAATAAAATCATAAAATGATGATTGAATATTGATTGGAAAAAAATCGTTTCTGGTTATCTGAAAGTAAAATTGCAGATGATAGACACCAGTGTGGGGTGTGGCGTAGCATGTGGCCATGAGATTTGGTGGGGGAAGGAAAAGCAGGGTACCCTTACAGTGTTCGGAGTTAGGGGACAGAGCTATCACTGATTCTGCATCCTCTTAGAATCACACATATCTGTCATGGGTATTGAATTTTAAATGTATGGCGCAAACAAAAAGTTAAAATTAATCATGTCCAAACTAGTAAAGGAAAAAAGAAACAAAGACAAGTGGTGAATTCAGCAAAACTCAGGAAAGGAGGAAAAACCAATAGCTATAATAGAAAGCTTGGTAAATGAAAGTGCAAAATTAAATACAACAGAGATAAGTCCAAATACATCCGTAATCACAATGGACAAGGCTGGGGCGACTCCATCCAGAAGCTGAAAGCACTAGGCAGGAAAAAGAAATGACATGTTTAAACATGAGAGGAAACAAAACCACCATTATTTGCATACTCTGATTCCCTTTGAAAAACCAGTGCCGTCTGAACAGTGCTTATCTATTTCCCAAAAAAAAAAAGAGTCTTGCCCCACACAATTGCAAGTGATAAATGAACTAAATATAAAAAGACAAATAAAAGACAAAAATATAAGAAAACATGGGACGTTTTTATGACCTCGGGAGTAGCAAAGGTCTTTTTAAAAGTGGATTAAAGAGCAAAAATCATGAGGGAAGTACTTATTAATTGGACTACTTCAAAATTAAATGTATAAATAAAAGACATTGTAAACCAAGTCAAAAGGCAAGTAAAAGCATGGAAAAAGCTATTTGCAATACATATAGTAAGGATTTGTACCAAAATCTGTGTGATTTGCAAAAATTAAAGATTTCATAGTGTCAGCTATTGGTTGTCAGGAGTAGTATAATGTGGTACCCCAGGAGTAGAGGTCTGTTGGACAATCTCAACTAAAATAAGCACCATGCTTACCTGATGATCAAGCAAGTCGTCTTCTCTGTCTGGGTTAGAAATACCTTGCACACATTTGGACAAGGACACTCAGAAGTCTTGGAAGGATATGCTTCAACCCAGTAGTTGAATCTCAGGAGAGGATGAGCATGTTATGTTGGAGATGATGAAGGATAGAATGCAGAGGGCTATCAAAGAACTTTTTTTTTAATTTATTTTTATTGTTAGACTTATTGGGGTGACATCTGTTAGCAAGGATCACATAGGTTTCAGGCATACAATTCTACAGTGCATTGTCAGCTTGTTGTATAATAAGTTCACCACCCAGTGTGACCTCTCTTTCCATGACCTTATATTTAGCTCCCCCTCCCTCCTTCGAAGAACTTAATCTGTAATGTTTAATGTTTTTATGACAAGAATACATATGACCTAAAGGAATTAAAAATTAATTTTTCAAAATCTTTAAGAAGGCAAGTTTTCTTTTCAGGTTTTCAGTATTCAGGATGAAACTCTTTCCCATAGCGATTAAAAGAAAAAGTAGCCTGTCTGTTAATACAAGACTCCAGGTTGAGCCCAGTGTTTATGTAATCATGAATCTCTGTTAGGGTGCTCACTCGCAACAATAGGAAGAGTTTTTAGATGAGGATGAAGTTTATATATGCCCTTCACATTGTGTTGATGAATTTTGGTTGGAAATTGTCTGTGTTTATCTTTAGGCACATCAATTTTAAATATTTAAACATCTGTAATTTTTTTGTTTAACACTGATGTGGTTGGACTTATTATTTAGTCCACCATTTGAGATGGCAAAAATCTTAAAAAAGTACATCAAAGGCAGATTATTCTTTCCAGTCCTGTTTCGGGTATACAGAAAATGGTAGGTTATGGTTATGCATTTAAATTTTTAACTTCATTTTATAAATGGCATTAAACCAACCATAAAATAATTGCCAATGATAACTGCATTATTTCACTGATGTTTTATTCATGACTATGAATCATGTTTCTGTCTCAAAATAAGAGGTTCTTCTTTGTTTGCTTTTTAAAATTAGGTCCTAAATACCCAACTTTTGACCAATTTTTCTTCTGTTTTGGAAATTTATTTTTCTATCAGTCATTATATTTCTTTAGGAAACGTCTTTAAATTTTTTTTGTAAGGGAAGGAACAAAGCTAGCAAAGAAACAGATGTGTCCCATATAAAATATGCAATAAATCTTGTCCCACAAATTCTTTGCTCTGAACTTTCTGACAGAAACTGTCAAATAGCCACTTTAATTCAGGTATAAAATGTTCACTCCGTGTCATGGCGCCAACCACCATATGCCAGAATAAAGTTAGTGACCAGCCATAAAAACAGCAGCATAAGCACCTTTGAAACGGTACAAGTCATCGTGGGTGAGAACGACCCATATAAATCCATGGGGAATTAATCTCGGCTTTGCTACTATCCTGCTGTGCATTTACAATGAGCTTCTACTCCCACACAGCAGAAGCAGTAACACTTTTAAAAGGAAGGAGAGTAAGAGAGCTGTGTGTCCCCCTAATGAGCTTGTGGGAGGGGAGAAGGGGGTTCATGGATCAGAAAGCAATAGCCTTTCTTCCCCCTCCACAGAGCTCTGGAATCCCCTTGAAGAGGGCAGCTTGGAGCCTCCACTGCGCATGTGGGGTTCTTCCGCAGCTCCCATTGCCTGGCTTCACAGATCATGTGAAACCAATCTCGCCCAAGCGCAGTCACTAGGAATGACTTCAGCTTCATAAATCATTGTTATCATCCCACAGGAGGAGGCAATGCTATGGCTTTTCTCCAGTAAAACACTTCAAGCCTCTGGTTTCATGAGCTTGTTTTTCTTCTCCTCCTCCTTCTTTTCTTCTTTCTGAAATCAGCTTCATGCCATTTGTACAATTAACTTCAGGCTCCTGCCTGAAGGAGGTAGTGGCCCTTCACCAAGTTAGTACTTGAATATTTCCACCTCTCCCATATTTTAAGGGTGACCTACTTCCCATGAGCGGTGTGTGTGTGTGTGTGTGTGTGTGTGTGTGTGTGTGTGGCTTGTCATATGCCCAGAGGCCTCACATTTGTTTCCAACTTTATAAGGACTCGGTATTTTCTCCTATGAAGGATTTTTTTTTTAGCCTGTATTTTTCAGATACAGAACAGGTATATTAGGTTTCTGCATAGTGGACAGACATTTTGATTTATTTTGTAGCATTAGACATGATTTTAATACTGTGGCCATCTAAAACATTTCTCTGCTAAGCCATAAAAAGAGGAAAACTAAAGGGTAAAGCAATGGATTGGTTCTAAATTGAATCAAAAAGATTAAAATCTGCTTTAATTATTTTTGATAATATTTTAATAGTCCTAACCAACATTCCTGTCCTGCAAGATCTCACTTAAGAAATACTGTCAGAAAATTATTCAGTTTGATTTAAATAGGTCCCATACCCACTGTGAAATAAAAGCTTATTTTTAAACAACTATTGTACAAAATTGTAAGTTATAAATTATCTCTAAAAGTGTTTGTTTAAAATTTGACCTATGCCTTGACATGTTAAATGCAAAAGCAAGAAACAGAATTATATATTCAATATGACCTCAACTATTTAAAAAAAAAGCACAAATGGGTATGTGACTACAAATACACAGCTACACTTATGAAAATGAATCAAAATACAGAGGCCATTACTTAAGAAAGGCTTAAGCACTATTTTTATCTTCTTATTTCTCTTTTTTCCTCAAAAGTCCAAATGTTCTCCCATGAGAATTTATTACTTTTATAACCTGGGGCACACATAAAGATTGGTTGAAAAGGGAGACAAAGGAAGGCGACAGTTCCTGCTGAAAGGTGACTCCCGCAGAACCAGCTCAGGTTCGAGTCGTCTTGCCATCAGCACTGTCACCTCTGCCACCTGATCAGCAGCAGTGTGGTCGCTTTTAAAACCAAGCTTCATTTCTTTGTTTTCTCTCACTGACTCTGGGGAGGATCACTGTGCTCACCGTGGTCTTTCTGCCTAACTTCAACTGGTGGAACAAATTAAATGGGGGTTAGGGTGGAAATTATTTTCTGTAGCCCCTTCTTTGGGAATCCCAGTTGTCCCAGTATTTTCTTTTCTTGGCGATATCTCCCAAGAAATAGACTACTTCGTAACTTTCCTGCACCTAGACTCTAAGTAACATCACAACTATTAAAGTTATGGTAATTCTCGAGTACCATTTCTGATGGCCCCATTTGAATCCCTAGCTACGACAAATTCTCGACCATGTGAAAGGAAAGTAGATGCAGTATCTTGACAGTCAAAGCAATAGCAGATATTGGGGAAGTTAGACTTTTTTCCAGTTACTGTGGCTCTGTAAATCAGATTTTGTACAAAGTACCTTTTGTCTTTCCAAGGTTCTAAAAGAAGACTGGTTTAAGGGTAGCAATGGGTGTTTCATGATTACTTACTAGACATTCTGGTCATCCATTCATGTTCATGACTAAACATCTGAATTTTTCTAGAGCGAGAGCTTCAATTGTTTAACAAATGTCTTATGCTACAAAGATGTCGAAGGTTTAGTATAAATAAATCTAGATGAAGAAGGTATCTCCTTTGTAAAGGTATGGGTGCCATATTATATTTTATCTGATATATGAGTATGACTGTTTTCCCCTTCTCTTTGTTTTTGATTAGTTAAGATCAATCTTAAGCTATTAAAATCTCTGACCATGCGTAACGGCTTTTTATCTAAGTTTGAGTCTTTAAAATGTGATTAAAACCATTCTTCATATTGGATATATTTCTGGACAATTTGTTAAAATATGTGGATGGTTACTTTATAGAGATAGTAGAATTTCACGTGTGTGTGTGTGGGGGGGGGCTGTCCAGAAAAAATCCAACCAAAAATGCCTTTATTTTCGTATTACATGGCTGGATGCTTTACGGACAGCCACTTACAACTATGGCATAGCATTTTCCCATGATATCATTTGAAAGCGTAATTTGGGGTATTTGAATCTAGTGCATTTGCTCTAGAAGTTTATTGTAGGAATACACATGTTACTAAAGGACAAACGGGGTCCTCAGTAACTCAGACAAGGCCCGGGAACCCAAGAAAAGTTGAACAAGCAAACATCATTGTATGACTAAGAATTGTAGTGGTGGTAAGAATGATTGTACTAATTGTAATAATGTATATTTACTGAGCTCATGTGCCTGGTGCAATGGCTGGTTACCTTATAAACATCTTATTTAATAATCACAATAACTGTCGAACAGAGATCCTACTATGACCTCCATTTGTAGATTAGAGAACTCAGTCTTAGCCAAGTTAAACAACTTGCCCAAGGCCAATAGCTAGAAAGTAATGAAGCAATTTGAAACTTGTTCCACATTATCCACAATATCGAACCCACCTGATATGTGCCTTGAAAAGTTTAAATGGTCTGTGTAAATCCCTTAACATGTTATCTGTCAGACACTCAATACTCAGTGAATGTCCATTATTATCATCATCACCATCATTGCTGCCACCACCATCCATCTGATTGTTTTAGTTGGTTGTATTAAACTACTCCATAAGCAACCCATCAGCTAGTGGATTGACCATCCTTGAATCCTATTAGCTGTAGATGGTAGGCCAGTAAAATATTTTATTATCATAAATCCAACATGTATTTTTTAGTTCCCTATTGTTTAACTTAGCTCACTTTTAACATAGAGGTTGACACTAGAGAATTTGTTAACATTTCTTGTAGCCCCCAAAGTTGTCAAGTATAAGGCTGTGTTTTATCCAGTGTGTACAGATGAACAAGTTCAGGTACAAGAAATTGAGTGATGGCCCTAAATCACATGGTTAGGCTCAGAGGCAGTTATGGAAAACCCAAAGAAGCCAACTGGTAAACATATTTGTTTCCAATTTGTTAATGTGGTACTTAAAGAACAATTTGTTGAAAAATCAAGTACTTAAAATGCTATGAAATAAAAAACAAACAAACAAATGAGGCCCTTGCTTTTAAAGAGCACTACTTTAAATCAAAAAGAAAAATGATTTTTTCTGTCTGGCTTATTTCCCTTAGCATGATGACTTCTAGGTCCATCCATTTTGTTGTAAATGGCAGTATGTCATCTTTTCTTAAGGGATCCTGTTAGCACTTTGCTCAGGAAGCTGCTTACAAACTCAGACTAGCAGCTGCTTTTGTAGTCATTCACACCAGTTAATGGAGCAACAAGTTATTGATTGATTAACACTAAGTTTATAGTCTCAAGTGCTAAGCATTTTGAATACAAAGTTTAAAAAAAAAATCTATGCCTTCCAGAAATTATACACATTTAGGCTAGTGCTAATACCAAGATAGAACAGAGTTGTTTGGGAAGGGAGACTGTCCAGTATTAGCATACCTACAATTTATCACCAAATGGTTATTTATAGTCTCACAACTCTGAACCCCATTGTCTTAGAAATTTCAACAAGGTTCTCTTCATGGAACAAAATGGGGCAGCCCTCTTTTACAAATCTAGCTTCTTTGCAATTCCTAGTATTTCCTAAATGATGGTACATTTGGTGTCTGCTCCCTGAATGATGAAGCTACAGATGGAGTTCACTGTCCCTCCATGATCCCTGAAAAAAACCTAAAGCATAGTCAACGGTCAGAGCCTTCCCATTGGGAATGAGATGGCGGGGAGACAAGGTAGACACTATAGGAAATAGGATTTATATATAATTGTTCTGTAAGTGAAAACCATATTTTATAAATATGCTTACTTAGAAGTATCTGTGAAAAAATGACTAAGAAAAAAACATTTTTACAAAAGACACATCACTTCTATTAATGCTGATAAGTTAAAGATATATATGGGCCTGGAAGATGACATAACATGGAGAATTTCAGGCCATGTTTGAGACTGCAGCCACCTGACTCCCATTAATGTTAATGAGCCTCTCACCAGATCATTCTAAAATTTTACCCCCATGGTCTGTTTTAAAGCATTGAGAGTCAGGAAATTTAGAGTGAAAGCTGAAATTCCATCTTGGCACTTTCTCTCTGATGTATATACCTCTATGGAAAATGTGCAGTACAGTAGAGCTCCAAGGTGCACCACCTTAGTGTTTGAGAATTCTAGAGAAAAACACAGACCTCTACCCCCAGAAAAGCAGCAGGGGGCATTGGAAAGTCTATCCAATTAGAGTCAGGAGCCCTGGATTCTGACACTACTAGTGTAACCCAGGAAGGTCACTTCATCAACTTGGGCATCCAAGCTCTCATTTCTATAAAACTAAATTGTTGGATTAGGGTATACGTAGGTTAGATTATACTGTCTTATCAACTTTCTCAAGTCATGGCATCTGTATCACCCTGAAGCCTCAAAAATTGCTGTGTACAGATAGTTGTGCAGCACGGCGGGATTTCACTGGATTACACAGAAGCAGAGGGAAAAAGATAGTAGAATATGAGCAGCTAATGAAATGGTTGCCTTTAAGAAGAATAAGCAGAATTCCTAATAAAATCAAAAGGTTGTGTAGTGTCAATATTGTGAGTGGATCAAAAACTTAGTTGTGGGGGGCACAAGTCTCCTCTCTGGCGAAGGTATATTGAAAAAAAGAGGCAACTTTTACAGTGGGCTGACTTGTGAATGGTGGCTTAAATTACTTCATTTATATTCCTGTTAGAATTGTGAATGGATATTGTTTACTTTTGCAATAGTTACTATAAAGAAAAACCAAATGCATAATCTGATGAACACTTAGAATTATATCGTAGTCCCTTAAACTGTGTTCATCACCTACACAAATAATTATTACAGTCATCACAGAATATAAAAGAGTAATATATTTTTTTCCATTCAATAACCAGGGAGATTTTTCTAATCCAAATTATTATAGCAATAAGATATTTTATGAAGTATTTGAATATTATCATGCCTGGATTTAGAAATGTAAACACATAAATGACTTACAATCATAAGTCATTTGTAAACTTAATTGCATCAGGACTGACTTTTCCTTCAATTAAGCCCTATTGCCCCGTGGCCCCCACGTGTGTAAGGAGTTGCCATCTCCCCATGTGTGGTACTTACGTACGTGTGTGTGCGGGGAAGAGAGTGAGAGCTGCTCAAACCGTTTTTCAGTTTCTGCAGTTCAGAAGAACATGGGTTGGGAAAGGCCCACGGTGCCCAAGTTAGGCGATACCAATATTTTCCTTTGCTTTGATGCCCATAAAAATATTCGAGTCCAGTTATAAAGGGCAACTGAAAATGGCAGATAAAAATGATGGAAAAGATGAGATCTGGAAAGTCTGAACACAAGAGGATCTTGGCTCAAACATCAGCCTGAATGTTAGGCTAGATGACTTTTAAGGCTCCTTTTATCTGAGTTCCTTTGATTTTATGACTCTGAAGACCTCTTCAAAGTCTCCTGATACAATGTTTTTACTTGGTACTTCCATCAGGAGGCTGAGTTTTCTAGTCGACTTTAGCCTTAGACAGGTGACCTGGAAATCAAATCATACTCAGACAGTGGGACTCTTGATATCACGCCTTTGCACAACCTCATGCCAGTTTATCCAGAAAATCTCACCAATGGCCCCTTACGCTTTTCAAATAGACTGCCCAGCTAGACATTTGCAAATGTGAACTCTATGACGAGACCAGAAATGATCCTTCTTCTCCTTTAACCACAAGCAAGAAAACTAACAAAATAGGAGGACTAGGGAGGAGGGCACTAACCTCCCTGGGCAAGCGTACCAAGGGGGAAATGGTGTAAGGCTAAGGCCTCTCCCAAGCTCAGTGGTCCCTTACATTTATGTTTTCCCACTCTCAAATAAAATGTGAAAAGGCATGCCCCTTTCTGGTGTCGGTGTGCGGTTGCCTGTGTTGGAAGTGCATGATGGGGTGATTCTCTAAGAAATGAAAAATGACTGCCGTGTTCTCATCAGATGGCTACCACATGAAGTGCAGTGCGGTCCCTTTGTTTCCTTGTTAGCATCACCTGGCTCCTCTATTTGTAGAGCTGTAATAAAAACAGCTTCTTTACTGTGCGTCCTGTGGGTTTATACCAACCATGTCAGGTCTATAAACCATGGTATATTAAAGTGTAATAGACTGTGTAAAGAATACTAGGAAGATACTCCAACCTCTATCCCGTCCCCTCACTTCACAATTTACTACCTCCCAGGTGGGTATCCATAAATATGACTTAATTATGTTGGGCATAAAACTTCCAGGGCAGAGTGACCTCCTCCTTCAGCCACTTTCAGTGCACGAATGCTACCTCCTTGAGGATAAAATTTGGGGAGTTTGGTACATATAGATGATCAGTGTTCTCAGTCTGAATAGTTTCTAGATGTGTCATTTTACCTACAAAGACTATACATTTTTTTATAATCACTGTATTTTAAAAGTTCAGTCTGATACAGATGAAACTCAAGGGTTAATGTTATATGTGCCTGTGATATATCGATCTAAATAGCGTATCAATCTAAAACAAAATGTAACAGGATGAAAAATAGTACTCTCTTCTTCCCCTTTAATTCTACTGGACTCTTTTCTATTTTGTTGCAAAAAGTAAACAGAAGATTAGAAAGTGCTGTGCCAGGAAGTGGGTTATGGTCCCCCGGTGGGGAGATGATGAGCAGGGGCTGGGTTCTACTAGTGTGGGTCCCTTCCTGTCAAGTTTGTCCATGTGTCAAGTGAGTTGAGAGAAACACAACGAAATAGATTTTGGTTGCTGCCCTTGAGCAGCACAGGGTCTACTAGGTAGGACAAGCAGACTGCCCGCAGATGATCTTAGTACCGTGTCCCACGTCCGTGAGCCCATGGCTGCTGGAGCTCTGCAGACAGAGCGGCTCACCACTCCTTGGAGGAGAGGCCCACAGGGGGGCTTCACAGAGGAGGTGACTTTAAAGCTTGGGTTTTGAAGAAAGAAAAGACATTTACAATGGGAGTGTTTGGGAAGGATAAAGGGTGGGGTTAGGGGTGGCAAGGAGGTGAGGCATTCAAAGTGGAAGAAGCAGTGTGCCCAGAAATAGAGGCACAAGACAACAGGTTGCGTGCCAATTGCTGGGAACCGCGAGGAATTGCACATGACGGGAGCGTGGAAGCTGTAACAGGAAGTGGCAGGAGCCAGGTTGTGAAGGGTGCACTGTGCCATGTGAGTGTTGATCCCGGACGGAGCAGGAGCAGATGAACACATCAAGCAAAGCAGTGGCATGATCATGTTGGCCTTTCCCCCCAGTTACATTGACATTTAATATTATCTTAGTTTCAGGTGTGCAACATGGTGACTAGACCTGTAAGTGAGTTACAAAGTGATGGCCCTGGGAAGCCTAGTGCCCACCTGACCCCATGCACAGTTACTACAATATTACTGACTAGATCCCCTGTGCTGTACTTTCATCCCTGTGACTGTTTTCATAACCGGGCAACTTGTGCTTCTTGATCCCTTCACCTTTGTCACCCAACCTCTCAGCCCCTCTCATCTGGCAACCATCAGTTCGTTCTCTGTATCTACTGAGTCTGTTTTTGTTTTGTTTGTTCATTTATTTTGTTTTTTAGACTTCACATATAAGTGAGATCATACAGTATTTGTCTCTGTCTGACTTATTTCACTTAGCAAAATGCCCTCTAGGTGCATCCATGTTATCACAAATGGCAAGATTTCGTTCTTTTTTATGGTTGAATAATATTTTACTGTATATACACGTAAGCACCACATCTTCCTTATCCAGTCATCTGTTGATGGACACCTAGGTTGATTTCTTGTCCTGGCTATTGTAAATAATGCTGCACTAAGCACAGGGGTGCATACATCTTTTCAAATTAGTGTTTTAGAGTTCTTCCGATAAATACCCACAAGTGGGATTGCTGGGTCACACGGTAGTTCTATTTTTAATTTTTGAGGAACCTCCATGCTGTTTTCTGCAGTGACTGCACCAATTTTCAATTTCCCCAACAACTGCCTATTTGTTTTATCAGATTGTTCAGATGTAGTTATTTATTATTTTTTGGTGTTGAGTTGAATGAGTTCCTTATGTATTTCGGAGATTAGTCCCTTATTGGTCCTATCATTAGCTTTTATCTTCTTCCATTCGATAGACTGCCTCTTGTTTAGTTGATGGTTTCCTTTGCAGTGCAAAATCTTTTTAGTTCGATGTAGTTGCATGTGTTTATTTTTGCTTTTGTTATCATTGCCCTAAGAGACAACCCCCCCCCCCCCACACACACACACACACATTACTAAGACCAATGTCAAGGGGTTTATCACCTCTGTTTTCTTTTGTGAGTTTTATGGTTTCAGGTCCTATGTTTAAGTCTTTACTCCATTTTGAGTTAATTTTCATATATGGTATAAGAAAGTAGTCTAGTTTCACTTATTTGCATGTATCTGTCCACTTTTCCCAACACTGTTAATTGGAGATACATTATAATGATATTCTTGCCTCCTTTGTCATAGATTATTTGACCATATAGGTTTGGGTGTGTTTCTGGGCTCTCTATTCTCTTCCATTGATCTATGTGTCAGCTTTTGTGCCAGTCTCATGCTGTTTTGATTATTATAGACTCGTAGCATAGTTTGATACCAGTTAGTGTGATACCTCCAACTTTGTTCTTGTTTCTCAATATGGCTTTGGCTATTCAGAGTGCTTTGTGGTTCCATAGAAATTTTAAGATTAATTATTCTAGTTCTGTGAAAAATGTCATTGGTATTTTCATAGGGATTGCATTGTTTGACTTTTAAGTTGGCAATTTGATGTCAATGGAAAAAATTCAAAATTTATTGTGCAATACAGGGAACCTATAAGGGTCACTATACAGAGTGTAGAGCACGCATGTCCAACCTGCAGCCCAGGACAGCTTTGATTGCGACCCAACACAAATTCTTAAAACATTATGAGACTTTTATTTCTGTGACTTTTTTTCCCCAGCTCACCAGCTGTCATCAGTGTATTTTATGTGTAGCTTAAGACAGTTCTTCTCCCAGTGTGGCCCAGGGAAACCAGAAGTTTAGACACTGTTGGTCTAGAGCTTAAAGAAGGAATCTTTCCTCTCAGAAAGTTTACTTTTTCTAAACAGATCCCTGCCTCATTACCTTTCATTTAGTATTGGGAAAGTGACTCATTTAATAAGGTTGGAGATTGCATAACTCAATGATCATTAAGTGGGAAAAAGAATTAGGTGAGAATAATCATAAGCACCTCTCCCCTCACATCTGCCCCTCCCACCCTCAACTCACAGGTATTTGAGAAATTATAGATCAGTTTTTCTCCTTTGTGCTTAAAGATTACATAAACAAAATGGGCTGAAACAGCAAATAAAATGACTTTAGGTTGGACGTGGGGAACACCCTTCTGTAGAAAAGCCTTGTGGTCGTGGTGAAGACACTGGCTTGTGAGTGAAATGGGAAAACAGTGAGGTTTTGAGCAGAAGATACCTGATCTGACTTGAATACCATAACAAAACTATCATTTATGGAGAGTGGTTGTGGACATTCTTAAGAGAGAAAGGCACATTTTGCTTGAAATTCTGTATTATTCATCCTGAAGTCCAGGAGCTGGAATAGTGATTACGAGCATTTGCTTCTTGCCAGTCCCTAATAAGTGACTGCCATTTTTGAGGGCTTAGCATATGATGCAGTTCGTTAATCTATGACAGTTCAGCACATCCAGCAGTTACAACCACCTTGCAGGGTACATCTTACCATTCCAATTTTATGGGTAAGGCTTAGTGGAATTAAATGACTCCCCCAAGGTCTTTCAGTTTGTGAGTGGCAGAGCAGAAGTTCAACCCTGGTGCACCTGATGCAAAGCCCAGGCCTTTCCCACTATGCTACACCTGCATTTAACTTTGTCAAAACAGCTGTCCCACCAGCCTCAGCATGACATGGAACCATTAAAGGTCTGCAGCAAAGGTCTGGTTCAACCAAGCACTGTGCCTTTTGCGTGTAGCCCCCATAACTATGTGAGAGGTAGTATCATCATCTTCATTTACAGAAGAGAAAACTGAAACACAGAACACATAGAACTTGTTCATGACACGCAAATGGCAGAGCTGGCCTTGAAACTTGGCTATCTTGAGTTCTGATTTGCATTCCTTGGGCCCACAACCATTGAATAAGAAGGCCCATTTCTGCTTTACTTGGTAGGCCGCAGTACTTATGAATTTCAGAATTGTTATTGTGGGGTGATTTTATGATAACTAATGAGACAATGGCCATGAAATGAACCAGGAAACAAACTTCCAAGGCATTAAGGATTTACGCAAAAAACAAATGTTCTTTATTCAGTGAAGGCTGCATTAAATAAAGTCCACATAAATCTCTTTTAAACTAAAAACACCTTCTAAAGAAGCCATATTGCTTTCTCTCTGGGACACAGAATTATGAAAAGTACTATTGTTCTTTACTGGAGAAAATTAAAGTTTAAGAAAAGCAACACAGTTGTACCAATGACAAAAAAAATTGCATGCTGTAGGTAGATCCCCATGCAACCTGACCACTCAGCTTCCCCTAAGCACTTTGAAGACATTCACCATCATCACAGTGTATACGAAGAAGTTTGGAAGACAGAATTGAAGTTAGGAGAAACTTCTCGTTTTTAGTACCCTGATTTGTTTCCTTATTGAGTTTATTGTCTTGAACTGTGAGGCTATCATCCGTCTTAGCAGCGACCTTAGTCTCCTGATTTGGAAAGTTATATTTAACTCATTGCAGACAGTGTGACCCCTTCTTGTGAAAGAGAGAGGAGCTGGAAGACCAGGTTGCGGGGTGCCTGGTATTTCCCTGTCTGCCCTGGTGCTGTGTATCTGACAACCCCCCCAAACATAGCTGTCTAAGAAGCCTAACGCCTCCCCGCACACACACTGCACACACAGTACCACATTTAAGCGGAAAGGGAAGCACCTCGCTAGGACTTGTCACGGGGCAGGCCTGGAGTCCAGGCCACTGCTAGCCCAAGTTGTAGGTAAGGACAATTTTCATCTACGACTTGCTGTCTTCACCTTAAACGTGGCCTTTCCCGTTTGTTTTTTCCTTGCCCTTTATCAAAAATTACTCCCACTCGATCTTATTCGCTCAGGTTAATTGTCTTCCCCAACAAGAAAGAAGTTCTATAGGGACTTCAGGCTGCTCTCTTCACGGGGGGACTCCCAGGCTCCCAGAATGGAGCCAGGCACAGGGAGTGAAAGAAATGCCCACTGTGTCGCTGTCGCTAACGGTACGATAGAGGCGTCCGTCAGAGCTTGCAGTCAGGTACGCCAACAGAGTGTTCTTTTTGTCCTGCGGGGTGTGTTAAACTCTTTTCCTTCCTTTCTTTCTTTCTTTTCTTTTCTTTTCTTTTCTTTCTTTCTTTCTTTTTTTTAAGTTGGGAACATTCATTTAAAACTCCTAGCTTCTTGGGAAAAGGTGGAGTCTGGTATCGATGGCACGTGCCTTTCCTCCCGCCGTGGGGCGCGGCCTTTCCCTTTCCCTGCCACCGAGACTGTGGGCTTCGGTACTGCCACGCTAGGGATCAAACTTTAGTGCACTGAGGCTCTTAGAGTTGGCTTCCAATGACCTTATTGGATATTAGAATTTGAATATATAACTCCAGTCTTTGAACATTTTCCTTCCAGGTGCTATCTTTTTGTTTTGCTTAGAGCATTGTGAAGGCTTAACATGTATAATCACCTGGCAAAAAATTTCAGCCATTGTGGCAGGAGAAATACTTTAGCCTGGTAGAGCTTCTCGGTCACACCATGAAGGGGGCCACCTTTTCCGCCTGTACATAGGCCCTTTGCTTAAGAAAAATGGATATCTCTAGTTCTTATTTTCCTGAGGACGCTTTTCCCCAAGTCCTCAGAGGGTGTACTGTAAGCATTGCCTCTTAGTACTACCTCTTTGTACGTTTGGATGCTGTTTCTTTTTTTCCCCAAATAACCATATTCCTAGAGCTATTGCAAAACTTTATCTAATGCTTGATTCGGTTTGGGAAGGGCATTTCTTGTCACTAAACTTACATGCAGTGGTGGCTTGACCACAGTCTACTTAGCACAGCACTGAAGCAGCCAGTCAGAAAGCACCTGGTGACGAAGACCAGCAGAAGTGCTCCAGGCAGGTCACTCAGGTCTTGTAAGAATTTTCCTCGTCTGGTCATGCATATCATCAAGAGTCACTGGATAAGAACAAACCACTAGTTTATTTCACATTTGGGGGCACTTGGTATAGCCTATGAGAGACACAGGTCACTTCTCTGGATCTGAGTGGCTAAGAATCAAACTGATTCACAGAGATTCCTGCCAGGAGGCTACGGGGAAATTGTACTGTGAAAGATGGTCATAACTATGACTTTACCTAAAATGGTGTAGTTTTCAAAGCCAAATCATTGTAATATAAAAGGAACTCATTGGTGTTAGTTGAAATGTACTGGACTTAGAGAAAATAGTATACAGCTTTAACCTCACAATCTTCTTTAGCCTATGTTTGTATTCTAAATATAAAGTTGTATGTTTAGGAAACTTAGTATCTCTCTTACTAAGGAATCTTTATCCAGTATATGCATTTTTAAGCTAAAATAATTTATATAATATACAGACACTTTCCATGGTTAAGGCACAACAGAAAACAAGCCAGCTGCTCTCCTAGAGCTTATATGTGATTGTTGTGTCATAAACAAATGAGTAAACGAAGAGTCAGGTAGATAAAGACCATGGGGGAAAAGGTGACATGAGGAGGTTGGGGGAGGGGAGGGGAGGATGTGTGGCAGGGGATGATCTTTTATTTAGTGAGGTCAGAGAAGGTGATGTTTGGGCTGAGACCTGATGGGGTGAGGGAGTTGGTGGTGCAGAGACTGTGGGCAGGGGTCCCAGGGAGGAGGGGACACAAATGCAAAGATCTCCAGTGCACGTGCTCAGGGTGCTCAAGCGTCAGCATGCTGGAAGGGAAGGAACATGGCAAAGAGGAGGTGATGTCACAGAGGAGCCAGGGAGCTGATGTGCAGGGACTTCAGGGACATTGTGAAAACTTTAGAGGTCATGTCAAGGGCGATGGCAAGCTGTTGGGAGCTTTTGAGCATGGGAATAACTTGGTAAAATTTACCTTTTAAAATCAATGATGAAGTTTGAGGATGACATACTAATGATACCCGTCATGTCATTTATTGAGCATATATTATGTGCGAAGCACTTACATGTATTATCTCATTTAATCTTCCTAACAGCTGTGTGATAGTAGTCATCGTGGCTATTCTCATAGGGCAGATGATGCAATACCTACGCAGTTCATGAGTGATTTGCCCACAGTCACAGCAGTGGTACATGTCCAAACAAGGCTTAATGAAATAGGGATCTTTTAAAATCCTTTAATACTTTCTATAGAATATCACAATAGACCCTAGATAGGATTGATTTTCTTTTCTCTTTCGGATTATATCATTGTAGGCTTAAATGACTCTTAAGGCTCATAGAGATTATGAGTTGCCTATTTTTCTAGTCATTTTTAAAGTGTAAGAGTGGTATAATGTAACAATGTTATCTTCTAATCACAAAGAATATGTAAAAGAAACACCCAAAGTTAAGCCTCCGAATTAAATTGTCCCCGCAGAGCACACATTCCTAAACTGTAAGTTCAGAACTGTATCTTTGTACCATTGACTTCCTTAGTCATCTTACGTATTTTTTTTCAGTGCTTCAGAAACATTATTCTGGGAAAGAAGACCACAGGCTTCCCCAGATTTCCACAGGGGCCTGTGGATGTACACACAGTGTGTGCAAGGATTCTGACGAATTTGCTTGAATCTGAGCAGAACTGCTGCAAGTGGCACTGGGTTTGGGTGAAGGGAGGACGTGCTGAGCACATGCCCAGGCTCACAAAGAGGCCAGCGGTAGCCAGGGTGACCACACGTGCCAGCCTGGCCAGGACGGTTCTGCATTACGCTTTTGGCCACTCCCTTTCACTCTCAAAAGTGTCACAGTGAGAACAGACATGATACGGTCCCCGTTAGCTATAGCTGCTGTTGAGAGAGCGGTGGTGGGGGCAGGCACCGTGAATTGAGTGCCATCTGCAGACATACGGTGGGGACTGCCAGGGCCCGAATTCCGACTTACTTGGATCACGAATGGGTATAATCAAAGTTACAAGATTATACAAAGGATATTATGGAGGAAAATACTGTTTTAATCCTAATTGTTTCTCTTTCACAGCCAAAAAAGAGCATAAAATGGAAGAAAGTCACCTGGAGAATGCACAGAAAAGGTAAGCAGCTCTGACTCGGCCCCAGTTCTTTCTTTGGCTAGCCATTTGTTATTATTATTACTATTATTACTATTATTATTATATAGTACATTTGACATTGCTGTGCGTCCACACCACCCACTTTCTGAACTTTTCATCCTCTCCAAAGGCAACTCTGTGCCCAGCAAACCCTAACTCCTCCGTTCTCCCCGCCCCCGGCCCCTGGCAGCCACCATTCTACTTGCTTTCTCTGCGACTTGGACCCCTCTGATTCCTTCATCTAAGTGGCACAATCCAGTGTTTTTCCTGTTATGACCTGCTTATCTCACTCAGCATAACGCCTGCCTGGCTGTTCTTTGGGCCCGGTTAAGACTGTGCTTCCACAAGGAGTACCGGTACACGGAGAGCTGGGGTGGGAGCCCTGGGATAGGACTTGGGACTGTTTTCCTCCGAGAAGCAGGGGAGGATCCGGGGGGTGACTCACCTGCCTCGCACCGCAGGACACTGTTTGCCTCTGTTTGCCTCCCCCTCATTACTGTGCTCCTGAAGCACTTCATGGGAATTAGGAACAATGTGCCTCATCTCAGCAACACGGATTAAACCAATTGTTACAAACACCTGAGACACTTAGTATGTCTTTCCTCAGGTCCTGGAGGGTGTTGTAGGGAGAAGGGACTGGCCTCTATCTGTGCAAACACTCCCACCCCCCAGAATTTGGAAGAGAACTCAGAGGTCCTCCCTTCACTCTCACCTACATCGAACCGCTTGTTTGCTCTCCTGTCCCTTAGTAGTCACCAGAGTGGAACCTCCGCCTCACCTGGTCGCGGTCCCTCTGGGAGCTTTCCTTTCTGTCAGTTACCCAGGTTAGTCACCTTGGGTAACGGTCCCTCATAGAAATGGATGTAGAACTGTACTGAGACATTCTCATATTCACCACAAAGAATTGAGGTAAATGTTGCTAGAAAATTAAATATGAGATAAGAGCAGGAAGCAGCACATAAGAAAACATGAGCTTTACAAACGTGTGAGGAGTTCAGTACATGTAATGAGCAAACTCTAGAAATGAACCATTTTCCTCCTGAGAGTTCTGGAAGCCCATGGACGGCGCTGTCTGCCCTGCTGCTGCCAGGCACCATCATCTCCCCCGGCTTTCCATTGTAATTGCCAATAAAATGAAAATGCAGATAGAAGCAAGGTTAAGGCATAAAAGCATTTTCCTTTTATGACTTGTTTATAGCACTTAGCATAATGTCTGACTAGCCATTCTTTTGGCCCCCTTTGCAAAATATCTTGCATTTTTCAAAGTACAGGCATGTTCTTGAATCATGATTATCATCCTTGCATGATGATATTTGAAAACCAAGACAATCCCACGGTTCTGTGTTTAGATTTGCGTGCCCTCTCCGTTTTGTAACGCCCCTGCCGGTACGGAAACACTCGGCATGTAGGAAAAGGTCGCCCACCGAGGTGCCGGCCTATCGGACCTAACAGAAACTGGGTTTCCGGGGTAGCTGTCCAGGCCCTAATGCTTCACCAGGATCGCGGCTGAAGGGAAGGGGCCGACCTCGGAGGGGCTGGCGCTGCTGCTGTGCATTAGCCATGCTGAGGGGGCTCGTAAATTGTGCTTGTCAGCGTTTTCCGTGACTTTGTGGTGAAGGTAGTCCAGCTTTCATGTCATACATGAAATATGTTCAGTCCTATCTTTAATGTAGAAACCACAGTTGTTTGGTTACACTCTTTAAGGAGGTTGGTGGTCAAGTGTTGCAAGATTCGTGTGAGATTTAGTAAATTCTTATGTTTTATTCTCAAGAGAAACAGTTTACTCTGAGGCCAAGGACTATTGGCCTTCCCTACGCGGTTTCTGAAGGCGTGTGTGGACACAGTCGCGGCGGGTTCCGCTCTCCCACGTCAGCGCCGGGAAGTAAAAGCGCTCACGGTGCTGCGAGCCCCTGGACGGAATCGTCCTCCGTACTTGACAGTGTTTAGCTGAAGTAAAAAGATGCATATCGGACCAGGAATTGTAGCAGGGAGCAAAGGGGGCGGGCAGTAGCTTAGAGTGAAGTAAAAACGTTTTTTAAAACATAACATTTAATCAGAAATCTATCTTTTAAAAGTTGGAAGCTATTCTAGAATCCTGTACCGACAAGTAGAAGTTTCAAAAAACACGATCGCCCCTTTGCCTTCTGGAGAAGATTCTCCTGCCATTCAACACTGACCATTGTCAAGCCTAAATTTCCGAAGGTTTTCAATCACCCGTCTTCCGTGAATCAAAATTGAACTTGCAGCGAGTTTTATCTGGGGAAGACAGTCTTCTAGACTTCTAGCGGGGAGCCGTGGGTTCCTAATCTAGCGGGTAGCTGTCCCTCGGACAAAGGAATAGCACCGAAAGCGAACAGGCGCGTCCCCAGCACGCCTTCCTCTGCCACGGTGACGGCGTCGAAGCCAGGCCACCCTCTCAGACTCTGTTTACTCTGGTTCTTCTGAAGAGGTTCGTTTGCTTTCTTCGTTTCCAAAACACACAGGATGGGGACATGCTGAGATTCTGTCTTTCCTTTCGTTTTCCTCCCCTTGGGGGCCGAGCAAGCGGGGCCTCCCTCCTCCCCTGACGAGTACACGGTCAGCTTCAGTTTAGAGTCGGGGAGCCAGGCCGCGGCACGATGCCGTGCTTGTCTCCGGGTCTGTGATGACCCCCCAGACGACGCTGCCATGTGCTGGGGTGATCCAGAGAGCGCAGAGCCAGGAGCCTCTGTGCTCTCCACCATGTCCTGCTGGAAAGCAGGCAGATCACTTGTCCTCTGAGGACTAAATGGGAAAGACGTTCTGTGCTCTGTGAACGTGCAAGTAACTATGTTTCCATAGAGAAGGGGAGCTGGGAGGAAACGAAGGACGTTGTGCTCTGCTGAGGGTCACGCAGTTACACGTGATACAGGAGGCGACTGTATCTAAAGTGGAAACAGAAAAAAAAAAGTAACTTTTATTTCTTGACCACCTATGTCCACGAGCATGAGCTGCAGAAGGGTAGATAGAGCGCCAAAGCATTTCACTGCGAACCAAGGGGCCACACTCTGTCAGTGAATAGGGACCGTCGGTCTTCCCAGGTCTCTCTTTCCTCATCTGTAAAAGGGGGACATTAGATGAGGTGACCTGGAAGCCCCTTCCAATTCGAAAGCCCCAGGACACTGTAAGAAATTATGGCCTGTTCTTGTAGGTCCCATAACTCGCTACTTAGGTATTTCCAAGCTACAGTCAATACAATTTTCATTTGGGATAAAATAAAAGTATATGCCGTGGAGTGTATACATGGTGTTACCGGTATTTTGCCTGGCCGAGAAGTAGGAGTCGCGTCTGCATGAAAGTGGACATTGGTACTTGCTTCCATTATTAGTTTTGCTCTAAAATATATATGTTTGGAATTATAAGAGTGTCTCTTAAGAAATGACTGTGGTTATTGCCTTTCTCCACTTATTCACTTCCAGTCTTTTAATAACTGAGAACCGAAATTCCCTGACCAGTAGTTTTAATTTACATTAAAAACAGATTTATTATTTACAGAAGCACAAAGAATTTATGGGACTCCAAGCTGCAGCTCCAGCTTGGATCTCGCCTAATCATAGCCATGGAATCAATTAACAGTTCATCTGTGAAATGTGATAAAATCTTATGAGATACATATTGACCAATAACTGAGAACGAGATGAAAGTATGCTCCGTAATAGTAACGGGGCTTCAGGGTTTTACAGTCGCCATGGAATAGAGTTCCATTAGGAACTCAGTATTCAGGATGACCACAAAAACTGCTGTGTCTGAACAGATGATAGAGCACTGAGTAGTAATAAACCTGGCCAGCCATTCCTGCTTTGATTAGTTTCTAACACCCTAGAAAAGGGGGCCATTTATTTAATGGTGCTTGCTCATGGCAAATGAGCTCGTGAGGCTTGAGGTGGGTGAGGGTGGTGGTAGGGGGAGACTGAGTGCAGAGCTATAAATTGCTGCAAAGCTAGTGCCTCCAAGAAGGGCTGCTTGGGAGGCCCAGGTAGTCTGGCATGCAGGGAGCCTCCACAGGGTAGGCCAGGAAGGTCCTAGCCGTACCTGGGAATCTACTTTGCAAAACCTGGACCAGACTGGAGATCATTTCTTGAGGTCAAAGATAGTTTTTCATCCAAATCTCTCTCTGCCCTCAATCATATGTTTTTGTGCCTCGGAGGCCGGTATTCTTATATCATCTGAAGATTTAAAATGTAGCCTTCTTAAAACTCACAGAGGCTAGGTCGCTTACTTTACCCTTGAAAAAATTCAAAGTGAGATGCTGAGTGATTGACCACAAATTACAAAGCCAGCGATGCCAGAATAAGGCTAGAACGATCTTGATTTTCCATGAAACAGCAGATTAATTATTCCCAGTGGGCTCTCTGACCACTGCTAATGCTACAGAATCAAATGTCCTCAATGTTCCGTGTAATCATTAAACTTCAAATGAAGAGCAGACACATGACATGCATTTGAGATAAAAAAACAAACTCAAAAATTCTTACCTACGTACCCCCTGCAATTATACATGCCGGTTTTTATATGGATAAAACACACCCAGGAGTACCCCCTCCCCAATCAGGTTGAACTTCTTAGAAAATGGGTTTGAGGAAATAGGTTCTCTGGGGTTTGGGATAAGCCACAGAAACTCAGAGGCGGGGCTCCTGTGTGAGAGAATGGACATGTGGGAACCTGCCCCCAGTGTCCCCTCTCCTCACCCTAATGGGTTTTGGTGTTGACAGTTTCTCACCCTCTAACTCCCTGTGTTTCCCCACCCCACCCCCACCCTTTGCAGTTTTGAAACGACTGTGGGATACTTTGGGATGAAGCCAAAGTCTGGTGAGAAGGAGATCACACCCAACTACGTGTTTATGGTGTGGTATGAGTTCTGCAGTGACTTCAAGACGATTTGGAAACGGGAGAGCAAGAACATATCTAAAGAAAGGTAAGGTTCTAATAGGGGCGTGAATACGTGCACCAGGCGCCGGGAAGCGGCCTTCTCAGACCTAACGGAGTGCACACATCGCCCACGTGTTAGCCTTGTCTTTCAGACCAAGGGGACACAGAGGGGGATTATTGCCTCAGAACTCAGAGGGAAACTCAGGGGAGGCTTGGTGTCCACACAAGCAGATACCCTCACGTGGTCTGATAAGTTACACTTTCTTAACCCCTTCCAATTACTAGCTAGTAAATGAAAGGGGAGCTGTGCTAATTTGCAACAGATTGCTTCTCTGTGTATTTTCATGTTGGCCCCGGCTAAATGAGGCAGCCTTGCTGTCGCAGACAGTACAGACAAATAAAAGTGAATGCTTTTCCCATTAATATACTCAACTTGCATCAAAGGGAAATCTCTGCGACTCAGGCCGCACTTAACACAGTGTTGAAGCCCCGCTCTGGATTTACAGCCCCACTTCTGACTCCCCGCATCCTGCTGGGGACATCAAACTGTGCGCCGCTCGGCCTCCTAGCAGCCTCCTGGTTTTATTAGTTGGGGTAGAAGAAGAAGAAGAAGAAGGGAAAAAAAAACCTCTGCTCTGAATATGGGGGGTGGGGGGAGAGATCGTTTCTACTTTGACTGAATTCGGCCCTGTTCATCGGGGACAAAAAGCCTGTCTGCTGCATCGCGGCGTGGTCACGGCCCACGCGGGCCATCGCGGTTTCGGGCTTCCGGCAGGGCTTGCTTCTGCTCCTGCAGAGGGGATGCACGTGAGCGCCTGCACCGCCGCGTGGGCATTAGTTGTAGCGCCTCCGTGTCAGTGCGCCTCGAGACCGGAAGTTCCTTAGTTCCCTCTTTGGGCGCTTGACTGGGTAACCAGAGAAAAGGAGTACGCGGAACGCAGCTGCACGCACGATACATTGTTTCACCTTTCTAAAGCAATTTTTTAAAAAAGCGATCATAATTTAGAGATGGTTTGACCCCGTAGTACTGAGGCGCTACACCTTTTCTCAGGGCGTTTTTCCGAAAGCCTGCTCTGTTTCTGAGGCAGTCAAAGAGCTTTCAGCACGTTTATCTGTGAGTTCCCTGATGGTGTAGTGGCTTAAGGCTTTGGCGCTGGCGCTGTCAGCGCTGCGGCCTGGGTTCGATTCCCAGCCAGGGAGCTACCCACATACCAGAAAGCAAAAAAAAAAAAAATCAAAATGTTTATCAACCTATCTTTCCACCATTACCTCTTTGGGCACGTGGGAATTCCTGGGAGCACGTCCATTAGACAGGGAAACTGTGACATTGTTAAGAAAATAGATGGTTGATAAGAGCGTGAAAAACAATCCTAAAGATCTTCACACCCGACTGAGTTAGCCCCTTAAGCGTCTGTGGAAAGAAGGCTGTGTTTTGCAGGCCTCGTGGGGGGGGTGCTGGCACCGGGCTCCTTCCTTCTCCACGTCCATCCCGAGGGCGGGGACGCCCCGCCGTGGGCTCGAACGTGCGGCCTTTGCTTACGATTTTACACCTCACGTTTTCAGCATAGTCCTTAGTGAATTTGTCCTTGAGGTTGGAGCCCTAAAAAAGGGTCCGGAAAACAACAACAGAGGAGGTAATTAATTGCTTTGCATTGTAATAATCCTTTGTTGAAATACTTATACTCCAAATGAAGGCTTTGGGTTTTGTTTTTTTTTCTGTCCCTGGAGTTAGACCAAACTAACTGCGGGTCTGCCATGGCAGTGGTGACCAGCTGTCCTTTAACATGCCATGTTCTCTGATTCCCAGCCACAGGCATTTGCAGCGCTGTTTCCTGGGTGTGGCTGGTGAATTGCCCACTTCACACTCTGTAAACCAACACCTTTAAAGGGTCATGACTTCCAGGACCCTTCTCAGTTCTTCTCATTGAGCGATTTCAGGGGTCTCTTCATTCTAGCCATGCTTTGGGAGATGGATCACCGAGCTTTCCAACTTAAAACAACATCTCCAAGAGTGAATGATGGTTCATAAAACATTTTTGAAGCAGCTTGTTTACAAAAATCCATTTGCTAAGAAATGTTAGCACATTATGTATATTACTGACCATCCAGTTGAACAAACTGATTAATGTCCCAGATTTTCTTGTGAAGTGAGGATATTTTTTTTTATCATTGCCCTCTGTCTGCTAAGGATTTTAGCTTTTAATCTGTTTGAATCATATATTATTATGGTAAAATAAACAAATTAACTTGAATTCTTCTGTGGTAATTAAATGAGAAGCAATGTGGTTACTTTGTTTTGGCACCTAATTAATTATGTTTGATATTATCATTTTCCATTATACTTTTCCCAGAACCCAGTAAACCCCAACAACACTAAATGTCAGGAGATAACATAGCACAGTACAGAGTCATCCTCAAAAATAAAATTCATAACCAAATGAAAACCTGATGGCTTATAATTATTAGGAATAAAAGAAAACTATAGTTTTGGATCCCATCTGAAGAATTTTACCTACTTGTTCTTTTTTGTTACTGTTTTTGTGGGGGTTTTTTGGTGTGTGTGTGGGGGGGTGGCGGGCGGTAGTTCCCTGGTTGGGAATCGAACCCAGGCCGCAGCATTGAGAGCACTGAAGCCTAGACACTACACCACCAGGGAACCCCCCAACTTGTTTTTTAGATATACTTGAAGCCTAACTAAAACCCCCCCAAAATCACTGGGAAAATTTCAGGATCCATAGTAGTATTTTCAAAGGGACAGGCTCACTTCCACGTTGAATGGAAGTGTTGAAAACTCCTTTCGACCACTGGAGATCTGTTATAGGTGGTAGAGATTACTAACTTCGTGTTCTGCTTCATATGGTTTCCATGATGCAGCTCCATACCAGGGTAGCAACTGCAGCTCATGAGACCCAGAGCAATCTCTAAACATACAAATGCCTGGATAAAAATGCCCAGTGTCCTTCTGCCTTGTGAGTGAACCATAAACCCTACCATTAAGCTGAGCTGGTGTTAGGCCCTGGTATGTCACCGGCAGTATGGTTTACCTGCAGAGTAACTGGACCTGGTTTACCTGCAGAGTCACTATACCATCAACTACTATATGATGGTATAGTGATGGCAGTAAGCTTTCCTTAGCACGTAAGCCCAATATTAGGCAAACTAGCAAATGTCTGTCCAGGCACGAAATCAGAATGCCCCACTCTCTGGACCGTCAGGCTGTGACCCGCCCAGCCCGCGGGCTACCTCTAGTACTGGAGCTCATCTTCCAGAAAAATGAGACCCTTCTCTCACCCAGGCAGAGGGCGCTCAGCAGTGTCAAAAAAGACCTCTAGATAGAGAGTTAGAAACCAGCATTTTTACACCATTAATTTGCTATGTGATCTTGAGCCAGTCACTTCTTGCCTGGCAGACCCGACTGTCACATCTGTAAAATGTATGCCCTGGGAGGAAGCAGGAACTGAATATTTGCGGTGATCCCTTCTAGCTTGAAATCTCTATAAATCTGGAAGCAACTTTTCTAATGTTATGAGAAAGTGCATTTCAGTTCAGAAAGAATGCTTCTCACCTTTGCTCTCGAGCTCATTAGAAACGATGTGGGATGATGTTTTAAGCCAAGGTCTGGTGGTACATGAGGGAGAGCCTTGGGGACAGGGGGAGTTTTCATCGCCCCCTTGGAATTGGTAAATGTCCACAGCTACATCGCCTTACTCCCCCAGGTCTTACCTTAAAGTACTAATGTTGGTCTTAAAGACTACATTCTTTTTTTTTAATGTGGGTAGTTCCCTGGCTGGGAATCGAACCCAGGCCGCAACATTGACAGCACCGAAGCCTTAGCCACTACACCACCAGGGAACTCCCAAAGACTACATTTTTTATTGAAAGTATACACACAGGAAAATACTCTCCTCTGCTCATCCAGATCCAACATTGCATTTAGTGGCCTATTAAAAAATTCATCACGAGTTTTATTCTCACAGACCACTTTGCCTCAGTGTTACCTTTTCACGTATGTTTGTATTTATGCCCCTTGGCACCCAAACAGTCAGTGAATCTGTGTAATACACATCTCTTTCTCCTGTTAAATCAACAGGTTGTTAAAGCATATGCATAATTGCAAGGAGGCAACCTGATTGTTGCTGCTGCCATCATTGACTATTTGGTACTCATTTTCTGCTTGTTATTTTTCCTGTTTAATTACTCTGGGATATAGGACCCTTCCTTATAAAATGTTCCACCATTTAGGATATCTTAAGACTACTCTCCACATATGACCACACATGCACACATAAAGACCACAAACCACTCCCACCCACAAAACGAGCTATGGATTTGCCAAAATGTAAAGAAGTCCCAGAGGAGTCCTGACTCCCGGAATAAAGTCTTGGCAAATAATTCACCCCAAGCCAAGGCAAACATTAACAGTGCCATTTAAAAAACCCATAATGGGTAAGTAATGAGTGAATAAGGAGTTTGGTGAATTTTATGTAAAATGCAAACAAGAAATTTTATTGTACACATAGCTGTAATTTCCACCATTGTTTTTTTTTTTTTAAATTTTTGGTTCAGATGAATGCCAACAGGGTTTTTGTTTTAAGTATATTATTTGCAGCGATTATGGTTAATTATGCAGCTGTCATGCTCTTGACAGCAGATAGTTTAGCGCTGTTGTGGGGTTGCCCCAGTGCTGCTCTCAAGAGCTCCCTACTGCTCAGGCCACTTTAAGGCTGGGAGTTGGAGACTCAGAGAGGCCGTCATCTCTCAAAGGAGCCATTGATTGTAGGGTAGACGTTGCAGGAATCCCTCTCTTTATGTGATCAAGTTATTCCTGGAAAACGTTCCATGAACTAACATTTGTATTTATAGAATTCTGCTTTCCTACTGACATCCCTACGCGATCACGACAGTAACTTCTCACAAGTTAACTTTCTTTTCCCCAGCCCTCTGTTACATGATTAAATGGTTTGTATACGCTTCACTGCTAAGAAGCTTCATGTTTTCAAGGACCCCTTTATTAATACAAATCACCTTCTAGTTAATGGGCCAAACTTTGAATTTTCCTAAGTCACATGTGAAGCTAGTTCTGTACAAATACACAAACAGTCCATGTCCCAAAGAGCCAACTTGGAAACAGAATGATCATAATCATGAAGAATAAGACCTGCTAATTTCCCAAGCACAAAATTTAAAACTACTTCTGCAAAGTTAAAAGTATGCCATTAATAAGGAGAGGAGATAGTGGACTTTAAAACAGTAAGAATTATAAAATCATTGATTAAAAAAACACTTCTTTGACCCTCTTTGCCCTTGAAACTATCATTCTCTCTTTCCTTTCCCTTCCAGCTTCTTAAAGGAAGAGTTTATATTAATTTCCTCACTTCCTTTTTCTTTGCACCTATTTCGTCCTTCCAATGTCACTAAGCCTCAGCTGCCGTAACAAAGACCAAAATGACTCCTGCTTAAACATGAAAAATTCATTTTACGTTTGCATACTAATTTAAGTACAAATTGTTTGAATGTTGGGGACCCAGCTGCATTCACTCCTGTGGCGACCATTATTAAGGTGTCATCGTTATTCACAAGGTTGAAGATGGCTCACGTAGCATCCACCAGCAGCACCACTATTTCTGAGTTCCTGCCAGTAGGAAGGGTACAGCACACCCTATTCTTTTTAAGCATGTGACCTGCAAGGTACACACACTTCATTGGGCAAAAGTTAGCCTCATGGCTCTACACAAAGGGACACCAGGAAATGTAGGCTTGTCTGGGAGCCACGTGCCCAGCTCAAGACTTAGGGTTCCATTACCAAAGGCAGTAGGAGAGATGGGTGCCGAGACCATTGGCAGACTTTACCACTTTCCCAACTTGGGAACCAACTGGCTCTTTCTAACTCCTTGCCACTACTAGCTTTTGGAGCTGATGATAATTTCTTCCATCTTGCAATGCTTCATTGCTTTGATAGTGCTCTGGGTATCTTTCTGTGACAGTGATCCCTCCTCCCTCCTCTCCTCCATTAGCCCGTCTTTCCCTTCCGTTCCTGAAGTGTGAACCTTGCCCTGAGAGTCAGGTCTCAGTTGTTTCTCTTCTCTGCTTGATACTCTCTCCATAGCTAATCCCAACTATTTTCACAGCTTCCTCCATCACCTCTTTGCCAAGGCCTCCCAAGTGCTCCTACCCAGAGCCAGCCTCTGAGTTCAAAGTCTTAGTCCCAAATCTCCTGCACACTAACTAAACCTTCCCACGGGTGCTCGGCCTTCATCTGCAGTTCAGTATGTCCCAGTCAGAACTGATTAGGTCTCAACCAAGGCCACCCCTTTCCTTGTTGTATCTTCTGTGGTGTGTTCTCCAGCACAGAGCCCAGTAATTGTTTTGTTTTTTTTTTTTCCTAGAAGGGATTTCACAACGTAGAACAAAATGATTTTAAGCGAGCATTCAAGATCCTGGGTGGTGTAAGAGTTTGGAGGAAGAAATGATCCCAAAGAGATGTGGAAGCCAGGGAGGGCCTTAGAAAGAGGCTTAGTCATAAACAGGACCGCCCTCAGCAGAAAGTTGTAGAGGGGATTTAGAAGCCACGAGGAGTGGGGGGGGTGGGGGGTGGCGGGGGAGTGGAACGTTGGAGATCAGTAGTTCCCAAATTTGGCAGATCATCCAAATCACCTGGAGAGGCTTGTAGAATGTAAACAGATCCACTGAATCAGAATTTTCGGCGGTGGCGGGTAGTGACCTGCAGTTTTAGTAAGCTCCTCCCAGAGAGGGCAGAGCAAGAACACATTGTGTGTTTGAACATCACAATTAAATCTTTGACTTCACCAATCTCTTGCTTAAATATCCCAGGTAAGCTTTGGAGGGAGGGAGGGAGGGAGGGAGGAGGACACCTCCCCAGTGGTTCTTGCAACTACTGGACTTATGTGATCTTGATTGTCTCTTCCAACCTTGACTCAACGTGATTTTAGGTAGGAAATGAGATGGGCATTAGCAGAGCTGATGAATTCAGCTCCTTAGAAAAGAAAGGGGTAAGGACATTGTTGGACATCACATGGCAAAGGCCTGGACTTCAGAAGTTCAACACACATTTTTGAAGAATCACATAGTGTGATTTCTGGGGCCAGCCCAACTGCCATGTTTTCTGCGTGTCTCTCTCTGAGTGCTCAGTACACATCAGTCTCATGTATTTGCATTTTTATTCAGCTTGATTTAAACACACACTTTTAAAATACCTATTAGGTCTTAATTGCTATATAAGCTATAAGATCCTATTCTGTAAGTATTTTATTCAGTGATCACATACTGCCTCCTCACAAATTTTCCCCAATCTCTGAGAGCTGTCTTTCCTCCAAAATTCTGGGTTGTTGCTGTCTCTTCAATTTTAGCACAGTGATTTCTTTTTCATTCATTTAATTATAGACATTTCCTCCCTTAAGTAAATTATAAGCCCCAGAAGACAAGGACAATGTCTTACCTGTTTTCTCTCTAGAACCTTGTGTTTCCTTATACATAGTAGGTGCTCAATTAATGTTTGTTGAATTGTAAATTATCACTCTTTTTTTTTTTTGCCACATTGACATTGATTACAGAATTTTCTATCTGCTTCTGATAGATGAGAGATCTTATTTATTTGGATTTTGGTGGTAGAATTCCCCAAACACACCCCAAATTGGTTGCTTTTATCCAAGGATCTATGGTCTTGAGAGCTTTATTGAAGAGAATAGACATGTTTAGAACAAGAAAGATTAGTCAGTGGACTAGAAGAATCACCTTCTCTCTTCTTGACTGTATTACTTTCAATTTGTCTTTTTTAAAAAATAGAAAGAACAAGAAAGTGAAGATCCTTGGGATTCATGGTTGTGCCAAGCCTTAAACCTCTTTGGAGTGCAAATAAGAACCTTAGAGAGCATCTGTCTGCACTCTATTTCCCTAGCTTGGCAGACAGCAGTGGAAACCCAAAGTCAGTCTCCTTTATCCGGCTAGAATATTTCTAAATCGCTTATCTGTGGGCCTCCTGACAGCTCCTGCCTTGGGCATAGACTAGATGGAATAGGGGGCTGCCTGGGTAGTATGATTTAAGGGGCGCCAGAAAGGCTGCCTGCTCCACACAGTCTCCCCTTTTCCCTCACCCTTTTGTTCTAGTCACCGTGCAAACAGCCTCTGATCAGTTCTAGTTGTTGGTGAGACTCGGTAGGTGGTACGGGTTTCAAAATCAAAGTGGGGGGAGTTGGCGTCTACAAGCACATGCATGTCTTCATTATCAGGATTGGAAAGGTCTTCCAAAGACTAGCTGTGCATTGCAATTAAATTTGCAGATTTATGACACAGGGCCGACTTCAGTTTCCAGTCTGTCTCCCAGACACCTCTCCCTGAACAAGGAAATGCAATGCTGTTACCTTTCACTCCGCACCTAAATCGCAGGGGTGGCTTGGGGTGTTTCGTCTACCAAGTGCAGAGTGATTGGCTTTAACTGATCGTGCATTCCAGGGCAAGTCCAGGGACCCCCCCACCCCTGACTTCCACTCCCCTGTGGCCTGGGGGAGAAGCTCTGCAAACGGAAGCGGACTTTGTTCTGCAATTAATCATTTGAAGTCAAAATCTGTTTGGGTACTACACGTGAGAGCCCGCTAAAACCACGAAGTGGCTGATTGTGTAGCTGGTGACATTTGGTCTCTAAGAGGACTTCCTTCATTGTAAATAGAAAAATAACTTAGGACTGGGGTAGGGGAAATTGTCAAATTTAGGAAGTAGAAATGATGGGCTAATTTATCATGGAATAACTTTTAGAGACCGGATTCTGATGTGTAAGGAGCTAAGTCTTTTCCGTCTAAGACCTGCTAGTGAGGCGGGTGGGGGTGGGGAGTGGGGGTGGAGAGGTAGTCAGGGTGAAGGGTCAGACTCCAAAGAGAGAAGGAGCATAGAAGAGTGTGTATCTGTTCAAGTATGTAGTCCCGTTGGCCTGCCCGAGATAAGTGATTTGGGGGTTACTCATTACTTCCTATTGTCTATGGCACCCTTGTTTTGAGTCTTGTTTTTTCACCCTTTGGAAATGATTCACACAGAGCAGTCAGTAATGTCTCCAGCAGCTGCTGCAGTGGGGAAGAAATTTCCCTTTATACTAACGAGTTAATGAGTTTGGTGTTTGTGGTGCTTGTTTTTTTACTGACAGTTAAAACTGACTTTACTTATTTCATTGACTTCTGTTACTGTAGTTATATTAAGAACTCAGGAATAGTGCGGGAATGTTGTCAAGGTAGATGGAAATAAGGGAGCTGCCCACAGCCCCTGGCAGGTCTTCAAAATTACACTTACTCATTAGCCCCTCTCCGCCCCCCGCCCTGGCTATGGAGAA
This sequence comes from Lyroderma lyra, assembly GCA_004026885.1. NCBI lineage: Eukaryota > Metazoa > Chordata > Mammalia > Chiroptera > Megadermatidae > Lyroderma > Lyroderma lyra. Next base: position 60,260 of record PVJL010003277.1, read on the forward strand.
ACAGCCTTTCTCAGCGAACCACGGACAGTACCCCGTGGGGACTGAGGATTATCAAAAGACCCAGACGAACTCCACAGTGTGTGCAGAGCCTTAATTTTAATGTTGAGGCCACTAGGCAGTGACAGGAAGAAGCCTGCCGTCGCTGTGTCCTTCTACAAGCACAGTGAACACCACCCCTGGGACGCGAATGCCATCTGTGCTTCAGGTGATCCCCGTGAGGAAAACTGCAACACGTTGCCTTCGATCCTCTCCGTGTGGGCGGGACTGAGCATTCTTCGTTGAGTAAGCCACTTGCACCCCTTTCCAAAGTCCCTTTTTTATGGTGTCCTTTGTTCCTTGGGCTGCCTCTATTCACTTCAAGGCTGAAAGGAGGTCATAGCACAGTAGTGAGCAGCCAGTTGTTACTTTGTCTTTGCGGCTTCTTATACCCCTTCCTCTGACTACTTTTCCTAAAGGGAGACCATAAAAATACCATCATTGGCTCATAGAAGAAGCTACCCTTTATCATGATTGGTAAAGCCAACCCATACTGGGGAGTCAGACTGGCAAATTATTTATGTTATAAATGCGGTCTGTAGTAGGTGCCAGCATCCATCGCCCCAAAACTTCATCCACTATTCAGGGGCCTAAGGCCAGAGTTCGGTGCACCATTGACAGAGGCCTGTTTTTCTCATGTTCCTTTGTGGATCACGTTTCTCCATGTATTTCAGAGTAGTCACCAGAGTAAAGAGTTCTTGTGCTTGTCAGAGAGATTCTGGTCCACGTGTCTTTAAACTTTAGGATCAGCCTAGCGGCGTAGTGGTTTGGACCTTCGGCTTTTATTATCCTGCTTTTTAGGGAACTTTTTAGGCCTTCCCTGTGGCATGCTGACTTAGAGGCCCATTATTACCACACGTGCTGGCACACAGAGCCTGCCTCGTCGTTTTATAGACTATTTTGACCTCCTCTCTTTGGTGATGAGTGATATTAAGTCTTCTTTGAACAGGTACACATTAGAGCTGCTCAGATTTCATGCTTTTACCACCATGCATTTCACGAACTGTATTTCCTGCAATGCTTCCCTTTTCTTTGCCTTTATCCCCCGATGTTTCCAAAGCCCACGACTTTGAAAATCTTCAGCGAGGACGTGTACGTGGTCTGAGTCATGCAAAGGTTACTGTTTTTAGATCACACGGTACTGGATGTCTGGCATTATCTGTTTGAAGCTAGTAGCCCTATAAGCAAAAACTTTACTTCTGTACTCCTGAAGTCACTTCCTTGGTCCTGTTGTCTGTATACAAAAACAAGTATGCCTTGGTAATAGTACTAGATTGTATATTTTTTGACTTGCTAAAATGAATTGGTCACTATTATTTAAGACTGTTTAAATAACACATGTCACCAATAGGTATTTAAAACAGAATGGTGTTTTGTGGGAGCCATTTACACCCACCCCATCCTCCTGATTTGTTTTGGGTTTTTTTCATTTTTAAAAAGACTTATTTTTCAGAGCAATTTTAGGTTTACAACAAAATTAAGAGGGGTGTACAGAGATTTCCCACATATGTCCTGTCCCCATACATGCGTAGCCTTCTCTATTATCAACATTACTCATCCTTTTTTATAAAGCAAGGATGAACCCAGATGCCTCATCATTGGCCAGAGCCAAAGTATTTCCCTTAAGATTCGCTCTTCACACCGTATATTCTGTGGGTTTGGACAAATGCGTGACTTGTATCCCCCATCAGTATTATATCATACACAGTATTTTCACTGCCCTAAAAGTCCTCTGTGCTCTGCCTGTTTCTCTCTTCCCGCTCTCACCACCACTGATCTGTCTTCATAGTTCTGCCATTTCCAGAACATTAACTCATTGTTAAACACAAAAATTAACCCCTCTGTTTACTGTATAGACCTCATCCTGAGCCATGATTTGAGATCAGTGATGTCCAGATACCAATTCATTGCCTGTGATTTTTTAATGTAAAAATATAATGTAGTCTCATACTGAAAAGTTACTCAGAAGTTAATAGGTTGACAGTCTTGTTACAATTCAGACAGATATTCAGAATGATAAAAAAAAAAAAAGGAAAAGGGAAAAGTAGATGGCCCCACCACCACCACCACCAACAGCAACAGTGAAAAGTTCGTTGCAGCCACAGGATTCAATTGGGAGGAATCTTAGGCAGGGTGCAATCAGATGGATCCACTTCATTTTTATTCCAGGGTAATTAAAAGCAAAGGAAGCAAATAAACATTGGAAAAGTATAATAGGTCCAAAATCAGAAAGTTCCTGCAAGACCACACCATAAAGAAAATGGATCATGACGAAATGTGAGGTAATTCCTCTCTTTATGAAGAAGGGAAGGAGGTGGTTGTCCCAGTGGGCTCTTACTTTCCCCACATTTCAGCTCACCTGAGTCTGTCTGCGCAGAGCTCTCTGTGAATGTTGACCACAGTCTTAGAATATATCTGGGAAGTACCAAGCAGAGGAGAGTGGTAGAACTGGCCATGTTTTGATCTTTAAACACTTGATAATTTTATTAGCACCCGAAAGCTGGGATCTGGTGGCCGTCGGAGGAAACATCTTTTCAAAAAGCCTTGTCTTCTTAATCAGTTGTCCATCTTCAAGATATCCCTGGATAATTCTTTAGGAAAAAGACTTTGATAGGCTGTTGTTCTCCTGGAGAGGAAAGTTGTTTATTTTTTTGTCTTTCCCCCTAGGAGCTTCATGCATGAGATTCTGTTGAATTTCATGCACAAGGGCTTTCCAACTTAAAAAAAAAAAAAAATCCACACCAAAGCTATTTTTGTCCAAATGAAAGCATACATGAAGCCTCAATATATAAAACATATTTAAAAAAAGAGAAAGATTTTCTGCTTCAAGTAAGGCTTGCAGCTGTTAGGGTCTAGACTCTAGAGGGTCCCCTAACTCTTCCTCCTCTCCTGTAAGCATTTTAAGGTTCTTTGGGAGGCCATTTGAAAACACTGCTCTAAAATACTGGTTTTTCTAATAATGACAAGGAGTACAACAGCCTGAACACTATCTAACTAACCCCATCTGCTCAGTATCGCACTTACCTCTTGATTGACGGCTATAGTTCATTCCTATGGTAAAACATGATGACACTTCTATTACTATAAATTCCATGCTGATTTCAGTATATTCTACATTGTGTGCCATCAATCAGCGGAATACGGAAGGTCCTGTTGAAAGCTCAAAGTATGCCCAGTTTTACATCCTCCCAGAAGGTGAAGTAGTAATCCTAAAAGAAAGGCCTGTCCCTCTTCAGGGTGCAGCTCTCTCAGCTGCCCTGTGACCACCCCGCTCTCCCTGAAGGATTAAAGCAAAGGTGTGATTTTACACATTCTCCAGCTCTTTTCATGGTTAGGAAGGGGCCCGTGTGCTCTTACAGCTGTCTACATTCTAAGTGGAAGCAGAATTGCCACCCACGTGCTTTTCCTATGAAACCAAGATTGTGGATAACTTCTACAGAGTAAGGGCTAAGCATGACCATTAGAAATGTGTCACTGTTTCATCTCATACTTAGGTCTTTCCTCAGTAGACTTTGGCAGCAATTGACATTTACTGGGGCCTTCACTAACTCCTTAGGCAGCGTATATATGCATTATAAAGAGGAAAAAGAAAAGATAGGGTTTTCGGAAGTCAGTTTTACTGAGGCATTTATGAATTGAGAGTAGTTATTTTCTTTTTCTAACTTACTTGTACGTTTCCCTATATTTCATATTTTTTTTGAAGGGGGTGCCAGGTAACCTTTGAAACCAAGTTTGGTATTTGCCTATAAGTAATCATGAACAACCATGTGTGATATTCTAGGGTAAATATTTAGACCAGAAACAAAAGTAGAATCAATAGATAGGCCAGCACCAAAAACAAGTTTATAGGGAGAGATTGAGCATATATGTAACTAGAAATGATCTCATCAGCAAGTTCTCTGACCAAATGCAGAAAAATTCTTACCTCCTAAGTGAGAAAGGCAAATCCCAGACATGGGATGAGTTATATAACCTCTCTGAGCCTCATTCCCCTTGCGGGCAAAATAACGTGGATACTTTTAGGAATCCTGGAACGTGTAAGTCGACAAGTATAAATATTTAGCACATTTGGGTGGCCTTGAGGCACCCTTTCTTTTTCCTTATTTCAGATTCAATCAGCTAATCAATAACTGGAATGAGATTTTAAAATGTTTTTACTCTTTTTTTCCCCCAAGGACAGATGCAAAAGATAATCATACTACCACTCTGGGTATTTAATAAATACTTAGACTTGTTTAAGGTGGGGAAGGGAAACTATGAATGCACGTCATTCATTTGCCACTCAAGATATTTGCCGACAACCGACTTGTGCACAGCACAGTGCTGGATGTGGGGGCAGGAGGAGACCCAGATATGCACAAGGCATGATCACTGTCTTCAAGTGGTTCCAGGGGCTTAAGGGAAATAAGACACCTGTATGGTCTCAAGATAAAAAGTCTTAAGTGCCTTAAGAGAGGCACAAAGTGCCCTTTCACTTGAGAAAAGAGCAATCACTTCTGGTTAAGAGAGTTGAAGGAAGCTTTCATGACTTTGGCACTTGGGCTGGGACTAGAAGAATGGGAAGAATGGGCACACGTGGAAATAAGTCAGAAAGTCACCGCGAGAACAGTAAGAGCAAGATGCAGAGGTGAGACAATGCCTGTACCAAGAATGGCGAGTGGTTTTCCTGGGACGGGGGGCCCAGGGAGTGAGGTGAAGGAGGAAAGCACACTTGGTAAGTCACCATATATAATATATTTTCTAATTTTCACAGCAATTGTCATGTTCAGGTGTGATAGTCCCACTTATAACAGGTGAGGAAATTGAGGCTCGGAAGTTTAAGTGATGTGTCAAAAGACACTATTAAAACGGTCTGAATCTGGGTCTGAAAAGGTAAGACAGACAAGTAAACTAAGTTTAGGGCAAGAAGAACTTTCATTGCCCGGATAAGGAATGACTGAATCACATCCCGCAGCCCAGAGGTCAGCAAACGATAGCCTGTGGTTCAAATCCGGCCCGCTTCCAGTTCTTGTAAATAAATTTATTAGAGCACAGCATTGTGTTGCTGTTCATACACATACTTTTTTATGGCTCCTTTCACTCTCCGATAGCAGTCGCAGAGACCACATGGCCTGCATAGCCGAAGATATTTGCTATGTGGCTCTTTGCAGAAAACCTCTATTAAAACCAGCTTCATATGCCAACTGTCGTTGCTTAGTCATTGAAAGTTTGAGAGTTTTCAAGAAGGGAAGTGACATTCTTCGAGTTACGCATTATTAACTGAGGCCATGTTCGTCAGCAGGAGGATGGGCTGGAGAAACTAGGTCGTGTAGAAGGCTCCTTCAGTTGTCTGGGCTCTCATCTCTGCACTCCTGGATGTCACAGTAGCCTCTTAGCAAAACCTGGAAGTGTGGAGAGCCCAGGCAGGCGACAAAAACGAGGGAAGTGCACTCGGTGTGAGAAAACCACCTGTGCGGACAAGCAGGCCGTGGGCACCGCCCGACAGCCTCAGGCGGGGCCGGGAGTGACGGGCAGCGCCACAGACTGACAGGCTGCGCCTCGGGAATGCCGCTCCATGTTGCCGTAGTTTCCACTTTCATAAGAGAGGTTAGAACTTTGAATTCTCACGTGAAATCTCTGCATTTACAAGTGTTAGCAACAATTTAAATTTATTTAAACCTCTGAGGTTGATCACACTACAGACCGGCCGTTTTCCGTCTTTTCCCACGTAATTACCAGAACACTGATTGGGGGGGAAGGTAACGCCGTCCCCAGCAGCGTTGCAATGGTTTGTTCGGCGGGTGTATGACACTTTGCCCACAGCCTCTGAAGAACATTTTTGAGAGATAGACAGGCCGATTGACCGTCAATCTTTTGTCGGGTCAAAGCAGTTTTTAAGACCTACCTAGGTGCTCTGTCATTCCAGTGTGCATAACATAGCTCGATTGTCAGGGTGTTTCGCTTTTGTTTCCTACTAGTATCATAGATATAATACAAAAGCAGCTGACAAACGCCCTTGCCCTCTAAAAGTGATGTGGACTCTGACGTTGAGAACATACAGAGATTCTAGTGAGAATTTGGTGGTTTGTAGTTGGTGGGATAAGTCCTGAGCATTGGTGATGATATATTCAGTTGACATTAAGGGACTTCGTATTTTAACGAGTCTTAATGGACTTGCGTGTTTTCCTCGTAAACCTCTTTGATGCCTGTGTCTTTACAATTTAGAGATGCATCACTTATAATCACTTATTCATTCATTTCTTTCAGTAGTCATTGATCACTTACTACATGCCAGGTACTATTCGAGATGCCGAGGGAAGAAAAATGGGGTCCTACCCCCTGCTTTTGTGGAGCCGCAGTGTAGCCTACAAGGCGGGTGCCTAGAAATGATCAGCACGGTATAAGATACATGAACTCTGGAGGGAGATGGCAACTCTTTCCAACCAAAGTTACCTTTCTTCATGTAATAAAGGTGCCCTGGAAAAAAAGGTTGAAAAATCTTACACTTTATCAATTAAAAAATGGCTGTAAATGTCCGAGAAGGTCTGAGGCAGGGCCCACTGCACAATTTGTGGAGCCCCTTACTGAAAATTTAGAATTTTCAGACAGTGTCAGCAGAATAGTGAGCCCCGGGCCCCATGTGGGCTCAGCATTTCCAGGAGATATTTTTGTGTAATCTTTTTTATTAGCTGGGGCATTATGTCTTATCTACATTCTGAGAAAAATGTTGATTTAAACTGCCAGTGAGTCTTATTTGTTTCTTTATATTTTTAAACATGCTCAGATAGTATAAATTGAAACTAGAATTTTAAATGCATAAACATACACATTTTCTACAGGAAACAAGTGTCATTTTGATTATCAGAAAAACAAAGTTAATATGAAAAAATATATACTTACTGCCAAGTTCTATAATATTTGAAATTTAAATTTTATTTATAATAATTACCTCCATAAAACTTAGGGGAATAATGTGAGCAAATAGATGCCACCTTTGTTTTGAAGTTTAAATAGTTTGTCATATTTATTTGGCTGGGAAATGTCTGTCATACCTGCCTTAAAGTTTAGCTTCTAGATAGGACCTTCAGAATCTGCGTTCAGATTAGAAAAATTGAGGTGAGTTCCATGGTCTCTAAATTTTAGGATAATATTAAAGGTTTATTTGGTTTGCTTTTAGGACACATCAGATATATTACTACAGTAAGACAGTACTTGGCTAATCCTTCCACTTGTTTAATTTATATTTAGAAACTGTTGTCATGCATTCTTAAGGAGTTCCTCTCTTTCCGTGACAGGAGAGATGGTAATGGTTATCCTTTATTGACCACTTGCTATCTACCAGGTATAGTAGATGTTTTACATGTATTCATTCATTTAATCCCCACAATAATACCTTGTGGTTGAGATTAACCTCCATTTCACAGATAAGGAAACTGAAATGAAATTAAGAAAAGTTGATTAACTTGCTCCAAGTTCCAAATCTTCTAATAACTAGCAAAGTTAGAATTAGAATCCTGTCTAGCTGATGCTGAAGCTCCTTGCCACCGACTTCTGCCTTCTCCTAATCCTGCATGACTCTCAGGAGTGCCCTGTGAAAGGGAGGCATACTAACTGAATGAGAACATCTGGAGAAGAGCAGGATGGAATCCCAGACATCAGAATTGACCCTGGGGATCTTGGGATATGTATGGCTGCTCGTAGTCTGCAGGACAACCACTGATGAGTAGGAAAAGCTTTGCAGTGGGGACAGGACCTTAGGTTGGCTCCCACCCCCCACCTCGGCACCCTCCACCACCACCATCACCCCAGACACCCAGAGAGCATGGAGAGTGGTCACAGGGCTGCTGAGGGATGCAGAAGTTAGGGAAGGCAATGCTGAGCAGAAGGGTGGTGGAAGACCAACTTTGAAAGAAGAGACCAGGCTTCAAAGGTGAAAAGGAACTTTTTTTTTTACTAAAGCAAAAGGTGACCAGGAAAAGTTCCCTAAAAGTTAGGGTGCCCAGAGAGAAATAGTAATTCCAAACCATTCCAATGGACTTTAGATTCAACAGTCGCTAATGGGTGTTGTCCTTGGAAACAAATTTTGCTGGAGAAAAGCCAAGCAGAGTAGCTGCTACACAAGGTGTAAGCTCATTTACAGGAACATCATTTTGCTTTGCAAATCCCTTAATACTCAGAGTCTCCAATGTATAGTCTGACTTGAGTGTGATCCTTTGAGTGCATTCTTTTCTCGTGTGGGTATAGTCATAGTTATTCCTGCAAACAGAAAAGTTTAGCGGGTAGTGTGGCATATACACTTGGGCCTCTGTCACTGTTGGGAAATGCCTGTTCTCAGGGCAGCTTTGGAGATGTATTTCTTCTTAGGGTCTGTAAATCGTTGCTCATCTTTGTCTCGTCTGATGCACAAGTCAACATGTCAAATTCACTGTAACTAACTTGTAAATGTGGACTGGGAGATTGGATTGCTAGGTGTATGTTTTAAGTAAATTGTGTAAAATTAGCTAAGTAAATAGCTAAGATACTCAACCACTAGCACACAACCTAGATGCCTCACATGTGCAGTTTACAATAGGGTTCACACTCCTACGAGAATCTAGTGCCGCTGTTGATCTGACAGGAAGCAGATCTCAGGCAGTAATGCTAGCACTGGGGAGTGGCTGTACATACAGATGAAGTTTCGCTCACTGGCCTGCCCACCGATCACCTCCTGCTATATGGCCCGGTTCCTAACAGGCCATGGACCAGTACTGGTCCATGGCCTGGGGGTTGGAGATCCCTGCTCTAATGTATTCTTTATTTCAGTTATTGTATGCATCATTTATGACTGGTTCTTTTTTGTGGTTTCTATCTCCATTTTTATGTTTCCTGTCTTTTTGTCAAAGTTCTCACTGAGATTATTGAGCATTCTTATAACCAATGTTTTGAACTCTGCATCTGGTATGTTGCTTGTCTCCACTTTGTTTAGTTCTTTTTCTAGAACTTTGCTCTCTTCTTTCATTTGGGACATGTTACTTCATCTCCCCACTCTGGGTGCCTCCCTGTGTTTGTTTCTGTGTATAACGTAGGGCTACTATGCCTCCTGGTCTTAGTGTTGTGACTTTATGTCGTAGGTGTCCTGTGGGGCCCAGTGGTGCAATCTCCCTGGGCAGCTGAGTAAGGTGCTCCAGGTGTGCCCCCAGTGAGTTGTGTATGCCCTCCTATTATAGTTGAGCCTTGGTTGCCATTTGCATGTCAATGTGAGGGATTGACTCTTGGTCTGATTGTTTGTGAAGACTGACCATGACTTCAGTGGAGGAACTGTTGTGCAGGGACTGACCCTTAAGAGCAGGGCTCTGGTGCCTACTGAGTCCGCCCTTTGGATGTGTTATTTGTGGGGGTAGTTGGGTGGTGCTATGGTGTGGTCTAAAGCTGGCCACCAGGTGTTTTGGTGCTGGGGCCTCTAGGGAGGGATTTTGTTGCAGGCCAAGTACACCTGTTCTCTGTGCTTTGCCTGGGGCTACTTGGTATGAGCTACAGAGTGATCTTCAGTTGGTTGCCACTTGTGCTGGGCTTGAAGGTGCCTCATACAAGTAAAACTGTGAACCGAGGCTGGCTGCCACTCGTGACATGGGACTGCTTAACAGAAGCTACAGGGCACACTGAGGCTAGATGCTGCTTGTTTGGGAGTTGTGAATCTTGAGAGGTTTTAGGAAAGTCCAAAGCATGAGCCAAGACAGGTCACTTGTACAGAAAAGCCACTAGCAGTGGCTTCAGTGGGTCTGCAACTTGGGTGGCCAGTGTCTCAGGGAATCACCAGAGCAAGGCCAACAGTTATCGTCAGGTTTATGAAGACTCTGATATGGCACCGGCCTGTGTGTGCAGGATGGGTGGAGATGGGGGAACCCAACAAAGGAATGGTGTATTTTGCCAGCACTTCTGTCTGGGAGAAAGCTGCCCCTTCAGCCTTCTTCTCAAAACCAGGTAATTCAGTCCCTCCCCGGTTGTCCCTAGTGCCTTTGGTGCTGCTGCCCCAGTGCTGGAACTCAGAGCTAGTGACTCCATCAGCGAGTAAGCCTCATGCAGACCCTGTAAAGGGAGCACCTGTGACTCCAGCAGCCCTCTATTTCACTCAGCCACAATCTCCACTGGTTTTTCACAGCCAGAAGTTTTGGCAACTTCTCTTCTTGGCACTGAAACCTAGGGCTGAGGAGCCTATTGTGGGGCCGGAGCCCCTCATTCCTCAAGGAGACCCCCACAGCTGAAATATCCCTTAACAATGTTTAACTGCCACACATGGGTATGGGACCATTCCACATCTCTGCCTCTGCTATCAGTCTTGACGTGGCTTCTTCTGTATGTCCTTCTAGGACTTCTGTTCATTTAGACTTCAAGCAATTCTCAAGGATGGTTGTAGTTTAGTTATCATTTTGATGTGGCCATAAGAGGAAGCAAGCACAGTACTTACCTACTCTGCCATCTTGACTAGATCCTTCTAATATGTGGGTTTTTGTGACTGGTTTATTTCACTTAACACATTTACTCCAGATGACTCAATATATGCATTTTTTGCATTCCTTTGTTAGAACCCGATGACGTATACATGAGTTTTTAGATTTCCCACAATTCTGTCTTAAAATAAATGGATAAGACACTATAAATGGTTCAATTTCTCTTCAGGGATATCATAAGGGATACTTCAGGACGAAGTATGATTGAATATATTTACACCTTCCTGTTTTGTTCCATAATTATTGACACAGAAACTGTGTATATATTAGAATGGTAGGTAAGAGTCTGATGCTTGGGCTTTGGTCCATCATATCAGCAAAGACATCAGCTAACTCTGGTTATCAGATTGATGAAAAATAATGTGCTATATGACCTTTCACTATGCACCTCTATGGGTTTCATTTTTTTTATAACACTGTAAACTGAGTAATGAAAATTTTTCAGTCAACCCAGTGTTTACTGGGCAAAAGTAAAGATTTTTAGTATCATCTTGGCCTCTGAACTTTGATTATGAGATATGTTCTGACTTATTTTTTAGTTTTTGTCTAAGATTTATGCAAATTTTACAAATAATAGTGGACTATATAGTGACTGAAATAGTAGTAGATATATGTAATAATTTTTGTGTGAAACTATGGGGAAATAGTATACGTGACAACATTTTGTTTATTTATCAGCTAATGGAAATTAGGGCTATTTTTACTCTTGGCTTTTATGAATAATTCTGCTACAAACATTCATATGCAAATTTTTGTATGGACATATATTTTCATTTTCTTGGGTATACATATATTTATATACCTAACAATGGAATTGCTGAGTCATATGGTAACTATATTTAACATTCTGAGAAACTGCCTAAGTGACTGCACCATTCTACAATCTCATCAGCAATGCATCAGGATTCCAATTTCTCCAAGTACTTACCTTCAACACTTATCCTTTGTTTTTGTTTTTGTTTTTGTTTTGAGTCTAGCCATCCTAACGAGTGTCAAAAAGTATCTATATCCTTATGGTTTTGATTTGCATTTCCTTGATGACTAATAATGTTGAGCATTTTTTTTCCCTGTATTTATTGACCATTTGCATGTTATCTTAGTAGGCATGTCTATTCAAATCCTTTGCCTATATTTTAATTGGGTAACTTGTATTTTTATTTGAGTGTAAGAGTTCTTCATATATTCTGAATACAAGTCCTTTGTCAGACATATAATTTATAGATATTTTCTCTCATTCTGTCAGTTATCTTTTCACTTGATGTGAATTAGTGAATTTTAATATTTGTAGTTTTTATGTTTCCTGAAAATTTCAGTTTTCAAAATTGTGTCCATATTATTTGCTGAGTGGATCACAAGCCAAATAGCCTTGAAGTGTACCTGAGAATAAAGTAACTTTATTCCGTAGATTAGAAGTAACTTCTGTAGATTAGAAGTTCCTGCATTGGTCACAAAAACAGACTTCCCAAAGTCGTCTAGGTGAGCCTCTCAGCCAGTGAAGGTAATTTATTCTTCATAACACAGAAAACGTGCCTCCACACCTAACTTAATAATTGAAAGCATTGAAAACTGTCCCTTGTATTTCCAAGGTGTTGATTGGTTAACTTAACATGGATTTCTGTTTAACCTGACGTCTTTCTTTTTCTTCTTTTCTTTTTTCTGCTCCCTTCTCTTCTTCCGCTTCCCTCTCCACCTCCTGTTTCAATTTCAGATTGAAAATGGCTCAGGAATCAGTCAGCAAGTTGACATCAGAGAAGAAAGTGGAGACAAAGAAAATCAATCCAACAGCTAGTCTGGTAAGATGCATTTTCAATGTAACCTCAAGATTTTTCATTATAACTGAGGTGCACCCAGGAGTACGTGTCTGGATTTAAAGGATAACACTCAGGGGGAAGGCAGGTAGCATGGAGGGAGTAAGGAACAAAACACAGCTCCATGTGCTCTCCCACCATGCTCAACAAAGGTCATTTCCTAATAAACCAAATTGAGTCACTGCCCCCTTCACACCTTTTCCACACCCCACCCCATGACATGATGCATCCACCTGACCTCAGAGCACCTTTCTCCTGAAATGTTTAAGCATTTCACCCTCATCAATACCTTTTGCCTGTTAAAGAAAGGGGCAGGGCTTATCCTTTTTTGATAGTTTTTGATAGGAACACTGAGATGCAGAATCATTTCACAAATGGATAACAAAAGCCAGCACTAGACTCTGGGTCCCCTGATGTCTCTCCCTGTCCTAGAAACTGGCAGTCTTGTTAGACTTCCTCACTGTGAGAAGTCATCCTTCAAGGTCAGTTTTCAGGAAGGATCATAATGAATCTCCAGCTGTTCATTACAGACATAGTCGAATAACTTAATGATTAGGAACCTGAGGTGGCAGAGTTCAAATCTCAACTCAGCCACTCACTAGTTCTAAAACTTCAGTGACATTACTTTGAGTCTCCCTCTTTGGTCAAGAGAGGGAAATAATATGACCTTTACGTTAGGGTTATTGTGAGGAAGCTCAGAAGAGACCTGTAAAAAGCCTAGCACGTAATAAGAGCTCAACAAATGTTAGCTCTTTTTCTCATTATTATACATTTCAGCAGCTTTGGTTGGCTTTGCAGTGGGGAACAGCCCTGAGTGATAAGTGGAAGTATCACTCCCCTCGCTTCGACGTTCAGACCCTACCTTCTCTGTGCCGTGACCCCCCACAGCTAATTTTATCCTTTTGTGTCACAAGTACTTTTTGCCAGCTGCTTCAAATCCTTTGACAACCTAAATGGCGTATAAATTGTAAAGGGAGGTTATTTCTGTCGATTGACCCTGCCATCTCTCCTAACAACCCCATCAGCAGCATGTCATCTTAGTAGGCATAAGAAATGGTGACATCAGGGCCATACGGCTTGGCCAAGAAAAGGCGCAGTTAGTGACATAGCCCCTCCCCAAATGGATATGTCCTCTGTGCCCATTGACAGTGTATTCATGACATTCATTCATACGATTTTTGGTGGCATTGAGCTCAGCTCTAATTTTTATCTTCCTCCTTCATTGACTTCTCCCCCTACCTCCAGCTGTCTTATTTGGGCATCTAGCCTAACTTTTACAGCCGAATCTTATTTCCAGAGGCAAAGAAAATGGTCTCAGGCCTGTGGACAAAGGGGACCCTTTGGGACAAAGTGGGCTTAATGTGGCATTCTTCTATAGGTCACCTTCTCCAAGCTCCCAGTTGTCATCCCCAATGTTAGGGTTGTTTGTTTTGTTGTTTGTTTGGGTAGAAATGAAGGAAGAACTGGTACACAGATTCCTGATTCAACGTCACAAGTCAAGAATGGGACCCAAACTCAGGATGGGTGTCTAAAAATAACTCATCACCTCAAGGTTACATCTCGGCCGGTAGAGTGATTCCTCGCAGTGTCGCCTCTCAGGGACCACATGCAGCTGAGCACCTGTCCTCACAGGTCTTCTCTCCACATCTGCTCTTTCTGAAAGACTCACTTCTCCCATTTCTTTTCTTTTTTTTTTTTTTTTTTTTTTTTGAGCCTTCTATGTGTCCACCCCTAAGAGCAGACACACCCATTCTCACTATGTTTAACATATTTACTTCACTAAAGTCCCAGAAAGAGTGAGGGTCCGTGTTTCTATTTTGTGTAGTCTCATTTATTTTTACATCACGCCAGCAGACGTGCATGTCCTTCCCCATTAGAAGGCTGTCCCTGGGAAAGAAGCTCAGAGCACAGCAGAGTGTCTGTGGCCACATGGGAGCTCCTGCCATTGCGCGTGCCCCAACTCTGGTCCACTTCCATTTTGATGTTTCATATCTAGACTCCCTAGAAATTGTTTCTTGAGCATTCCCTAATTTCATGAGTGGGCCAAGGATGGCGACAGCAGGCGTCTTTGAGTAACATTGCAAGTTAACACCTTTTTCTCAGAACCACAGCCTGGCATGATAAAGGTTGGTATTTTACCAATGGATATACTTGGTTCATTATTCATTTTGTTTTGCTGGTTATTCATTTTGTTTGTTTGTTTGTTTGTTTTTTGGAAAGTAAGGGTGGTAGGTTGGCAGGGGCAGATAACTGAGGGTTTCAGGAAAGAAGAGTAGAGATACTCTCATTTCTAGGGTGTTTGGTACAACTCTATTCAGCATTCTAGACCAAAATTTGAGAAATTCATCAAATTTTGAGCCCAGATGAAAATTTAGAAAAAAACGAATAATAAGCAAGTCATTTTTCTTCTCAAACAACAGAAAGAAAGACTGCGTCAGAAGGAAGCCAGTGTGACCACCAACTGAGTAAAGACGCATGACAATGATGACAGCAAGACGCAGTACCTTGCACGACCCTTCGCAACGCCAGTGCTGCTGAAAGCTCCTGAAAGCTATGTTACTAAGCATTTGTTTTGTTCATCTCTTCCTGAGGTCACCTGCAGCGAGCACCCCGTGCCTTCTTAACCAAGTCCCTTGCAAAGCCACAGAAACGATGAAAAGCTGTGTAAGGAAACATTGCAGGAGTATTTGATAATTGTTTCTTGTAGAGGTCCTAAGTCCACTTTGTTATAAGACCAGAAGAAATATCAAGATTTTCCAAATTTTTTTTAAAAGCAGAGACTTCAAGCTTTCTAGTCCAATCTTGATATATGTAAATTTGTTACAGAAGAAAAGTATCTTTTATGACAGTTGCCTCGAGAGAGTTCAAGCTTTTACACATTGCAGATTTGAGTGTCGATCTTAATTTTGATGCTATTACAGCAAGATCCTTCTCGCCAAAAATGTTGAAACTTACCAAAACTTTCTCAAAAGTCCAATACGATGTATTATATTTCCCAGACAAGAAAAATAGTTATTTTCTGGTTGTTGTTCATGTAATGGAAAAAGGGAAAATGGAATTATACATGGGTGGAGAAGTGGTTAAATAGCCATAAACTTTATCCTGAAGAACAAGTTATGATACAGGGAGTAGGCATCAGCCCTTAAGGGAGACCCAGTCTTGTGTCTTTGTATCAGTTCATTATGGTTTCCTGAACCAGCAGGGATTCTCCACCCCTTCTCCCAGAAGAAACAGTCATACCTGAGCAGGGACAGCCTTTGGGTCAAAGCACCTGCGCGGACAAGTGACCCAGGAACAGAGCACATGTCAGACGGTTTATGAATGCCATGTTGGCATGCAGCTGAGCCCTATGTCGGGTTCTGGGACTGTGAGAGGCTGGGCCTGTCTCTCCAACCCCAGGAGGCAGTTCCTCACAGTCTTTTGTTATGAGCTTGACTGACCAGTATGTGACATAGAGTGAAGAAGGCGTCTTTGATGTCTGAAAAATTAGGGGCAGGAAAATGTTCCCTACGTCCAAACACAAAGAAGGTGATTACATTCATATTAATGGAATATCGTGCATAGGTAGCTTTTCCTGACCCTGGGAGCTGATATGACCACAGCCCCTTGAGTCACAAGAGAAATAGATCTAGCTTGTGAGGGCAGGAGAGAGGGGCTGGGGGTGAATTGAGAATGGGATCAAAGACTTTCATGAGGCATTGAAGGGAAAGAGCTCTGAGATGGGCAACAACCTGAGACCCTTCCCGATCCTGCTCCCCCCCAAGGTCTTCCCAGAACCTCTCAACTTGCCAGGTGCCTGAGTCCCTCTCCAGGACTTGCCTGCCAGTCCCCAGCCCCCTCAGGGACCTCATGGTAGATTAAAGCAGCACGTACCCTAACATAACACCCTCTCGGGACTCAGAATGCACAGTCAGGATCAAACAAGTCTCTGAAGCCATATTCAGACGGGTGCTAATCACCTTTTCTAATAATTCAAAAGAAAGGAATATAGCAACGTAGCTGGGGTTTTTTTTCCTTTTTTTTTCCAATTCAAAATAATTTTAAGGTTAAGACAAGCAAAATAGAGAAGGTGGTAAGGCACGTACGTGACTAAAAGAAGTTGCTTGTGAGCAAGAAGCTTTCTTACAGTGTTCCTTCATTTTCACTTAACTGTGAGGAAAACCCGAGGGCTCCATCAGTTTAAAACAAGTCCCACTCACCCCCACCTTGGGCGCGTTGCACTCCCCCTAGTATTACCGGGCAAGAGCAAAGTGTCCGTTTTGCCCGTGCCTTGAGGATCAGCTTTGAGTTCAGTGAGACCAAGATCGCTGTAGGTCCTTGCAGGTCCTTACAGACTTGAAGGGAGAAAGCCGCAGGTGGCTTTCAGTGGAGTCCCCATAGGACACACACTTCAGGTCTTGAAGTCAGATGCTCACAAGGTAAATCACTGAAGATAAGCAAGACTGTCGCTTTGGCCACATAGCCCTGCAATACCTGCTCTCAGGGAACCAATTCTGAAGCATCATGAGTGAAAACGTAATTGGAGAGTTAGACAAACGCAGCCCAAGTTGGGCTGCATCCTCGTAAACTGGCAGCACAGCAACTATTTCTAAGGAGCAAAATGTGCCTGCCTCTGCTAGGGAAACCTAGTGCTTTTGTAAGATTAGTCAAGTACAGTGCGTTGGTCTATTAAGACACCAGGGCAGGATTTCTGATCTTTTCACCCAGTTGGAATTAGGCATCAGGTATTTGGATGCCCTGCCCAGGTCCACACAGGTATTGGATTGTTGGCATATGTGTAATCTCCATTTCCATCTTAGGTTGATAACTCAGTACAGGTTCACAAGAGTTTCAAGGTTGGCTGGCTAAAACAACTGGTGGCCCTTAAAATGGTTCTTCTACGCATCGAGATTGTGTTAAATGCAACAGATGTCTCTAAATTGTTCATGGAGAGGGAGTAGTTGGGGTACCACTCGGCAGCTTGAGCGTATGAGGCATGGTTTAAGTGGGCGTTGTAAGCACAGCCCTTCCTGAGTGAGAGGGAGAGTGGCCAGCATTGCATTTAACCAGACACCCACTAGTCAGAGTCAGAGAAACCTTCACTTAGAAACAGTGTCATCTCTTCCTAGCCAAGACTCATTCAATCTGAGGGCACAGTTAGATAGCGGTTCAGATTCGTACACGAGTACCGGGCATCGTCCTCGAGCAACAAGTATATCCTGTATTACATCAGAGCATGATATAAACATGTTAGGTAACAACAACAAAGCAACCAGGCCTGGGAGGTGTCAAAAATCGGGTTAGAAGAGGCATGTCGGATGGCTTTTAACCCAAGAAGAGGTAGCTTACCAAAGGGAGAAGAAAGGGGGAAAGCGTGGCCAAGCAGAGGTAGATAAATGTGGTGGTGGAGCCCCAGCAGTCACAGGTGACAGACGTACTGCCCAACAGTTGCCTTTTGAATACTTGAGTTTTGCCATCCATGTGCTTTCTTGAAATGCTCACTGCAGCTACCTAGGAATTATGGAGAAAGAATTTCTGAAATCTGAAAAGTAGGATGAGGAAACCCAGTGGTGCCATTACATCTTGAAATGTAGCTGAACAAATTGGCAACATGGTTGAGGAATTGAATGTCAGGTTGGGTGCTGGCCTCTAACCCGTTATTCCCCGCAGTGAGGACAGTAGAGACACCCCCTTTTACCGTAAGTACCGGAAGGAAAGCTGTGTCCTAAATGCAAAGCTCTCGCCCTGCTGGTGGAGCGGCTGAAGACACTGAAAGAAGGAACAGAAAACTCTTTGGGGGTATTGGAAACCTCCACAAAGATAGTCATTGGCCTTACTCTTCCGAGGACCAGGATCAGATGTAGCAGAAGAGTGAGTGGATTTTTGCACATCGCTCAATAGGTTTACACTACCTGCAATGGGCGTTTTTGTTTTCATTATAGTCTTGCTTTCCACATTTCCCTTTCTCCTCCCTCCTCCCTGGTGTCACGAATGCCGATCCCTGCCTACAGCAGCACAGCAGATGGCACCTAGTCAGTGTGAAGGGGAGTTAGTGACACGGACCTCCGTCCCTTCCCCAGTGACCGAACAGGAACTTCGGCAGGGGAGCCTCTTCAGCCCCTCACATTTTAAACCTGTCTGTTTGGTCATACTCCCCCTTCCCCCAAACAAAGATAGAACCAGTTGGGGGCTTTCTGAGTCAAAGAGAGAGAAGAAGTCCAAAACATAGATTTCCGCCTCCCAAATATCTGGCCCAAATATTAAATACATGATTTTATAAAGTAGTTTAAGTTGTCTTTAAGAATTGCTAGGAAGGACTCTGTTAAATTTGAGCTTTGTTTTTCTTTGATCCTGCCTGTTCTAATCAGGAAAAAAAAAAAAAAAGACCAAGAGCTAAAAGGGAAAATAACATGTCAGCTGATTTGGTAATCCACAAATTAGTTTATTAGTTTCTGAATCACAAAAATGGACATACTGTGAAATCCAACAAGTTTATTTTGAAAAAGCCACATATAAGGAGAAGTGGTATGATGCCATGAGAGAAGGGGTAGGCCATGCACATGTCCTTATTCTGGGTTCTCTTAAGAGCACGTTATAAATGTGGGGAACATTCAGCATACCGTGTCTACCGTGTTTCATTTATTAGGTATTATACCTTTAAGAGCAGTGCCACTGCAGAGAGTGGGCTGGATAAAGACACAAGCTTTCATTCACGTCAGCTCCTTTGTCAACATAAAGAGATCTGCCACACTAGAAACACGTCCATGTGGCCAAACCCAGTCGTATTTTATATTTGAATAGTACGAATCGTTTTTAGCCTTTCCAAAATGCAAATAACTCGTTGGGTGTATTTCCATTTCCCAGCTGTAGAGAGAAACAGTCCAACTGCTTGGAACCCTCTCTATGATTGGTGCAGAAGTTACTTACACAAAAGCACCTTCAGAAAGAGGCCTCAGCATATCTGGCTCCTTTCGACTCACATACCAGTATTTATGACTCCATTATCAATTGAATCCAGGCGCAACTAGACTCCATTACGCAGCTGCATGTGACTGAGAGGCCCATTGGGGTCATTGCTGCACACGCGTCAGTTGTTGACACCTTGTTAGAAGTGCTGAATGCTAATTTCACAATTCTTCATTTCCCTTCCCAAGGAGTGGGCAGTCTACCAAACCTTCCAGATCAACGCTTCGTTGGGCACTAGTGAGTTCAAGAGACTTTTCACATGTAAAACTCGAAGCCAAGTCAGTAGTAGTCTTATTTGTTCCAAGACTCTTAACCAACAATATAAACTTAGCATTTGGGAAATGTGTGTGGTTGACAACTTACTTGGAAATGTGAAGATAGTACAATGGCAGCTCACTCACTGTCTCTTCAGTTCCCACGTGGTTTCCACCAACAAAGAGATCAGGGAAGTAAATCACGCCTCATTCAGGAGGTCAGCTGTCCTCAGATGGACCTTATGAGATTCACTCCCTTCTCTCGCCAGCCCCTGTCCCACCACCCTGGCAACAGACACTAATGTAGAGGACTTTTTCAAAAACTCTGCTCCTTCCCTTCTCTGGTATGATCGTTCACTTCAGTCAACAGCTCAAATGAACTCCAGACTTCATTATTACAGCTATGAAGTACTTGTTCATGAGTTCTTCTCCATTCAAGGATCTGGAGAAGATGGACTTAGTCTGTTGTTTATGTGGAAGCAGTAGCTAAAGCCAATATTTTATTCTTCTGTATTCATATAATTTTCTATTTCTAAAAAAATCTTCTCTTAATACTAAGAATCTCTAGTCTGTCTGCTTTTCTAAAAGCTGATCCAGGTACTTCTGTGGGCTTTTCTTTTTAATGCTTCATGTGAAATTTGATAGCACTGGACTAGCAAAATGCAAATGAACCCATTTTTTTCTCCCAGCAGACATGCACCCCCAAAGAACTTGACATTCTTCTCCGTGTAGTAACTGATCTGCTACCAACCTGGGCTGTTTTGTAGGCTGAGCATTTCCCTAAATCCTACCTGCACAGACACCAAGGGGCTCTCTGTCTTTGTAACTGTAAACATGTCCTAAAAGAGAATAAGTATTTCTCTCTATATATAGTGTGAGCTGCCAATGTGTTATACTTAGCACATCAACTAAGAAGTCAGGTGTTTTCAGGCATGCATTCACAGAGGCTTGTCAATGTCTTTGGCAAAGTTGCACCTACTTTTCTCCACTGTTCTCTTCCTGGGCTTGCTTCCATTCTTGTCTCGTGAAACAACTGTAATTTTGTTTATTCAGCGGGCTCAGCTGTCCAAAATGAAAGGCTAGTCCCATTGACTACTGGGCATACAGAGAAATTGCTCTCTACCTTCCTGTACATGGACAATAGATGTGTTAGGAATGAACAACTCTCTGGGAACTCTTGAGATGAATTTTGAATTCCAGGTTTGTTTGTTTGTTTCTGTGAGATATATAAAAATGGGTAGATAGCATACAAAAAGGTATTACTACTACTCCTAGTAAGAAACTAGGAGATTCCAAATCCTTACATTTTACATTGAGTGAACTATAAATAGCTAATTTTTTCCCTTTCTTTTGGCAATTTGTCCCTAGCTATAATTTAATTTCTTCATATCTGACCACCAAGACATAAAGAAAGTGGTCTCTCTGTCCCACTGAGATTGCACTCTGCATAATTCTCCAAAGACATCCATTTCCTTTAGAAACAAACAAGTGAGGAGGGAAAGTCCAGTGACAATTCTCTCTGCCCAAGGTGACACTCGGGATTCTCAGTTCTACCAGAGGAGTAGGTCTGTTCCAAGTCATTCATTTTACAATTCTGAAATTCTTCAATATCTCAAGACAAAAATAATAGGACCCTAATAGGATGTATAATCTTCAAAGAATATACGCCTTTAAAAAAGGACTTCATTTTAAAGAAACAATCTAAGAAACTCCTAAAAATGCAGAAACTTTTAAAAATTAGAACTTGGATCATTTTTAAGACTGTTCAAAGAAAATGACATTGATTCCTGATAGCATAGTCTTCCTTTCATTGAGTTTCAATCTAGACTTGTATGGAAAGCAGCGTGCCCCTGGACTTGGATTCAGGGAACTGTGTTTTGGCCTGGAAAGTCAGCGCTGGACTGTGTGCCCAGAACCCAAGTCAAGTCAGTCAGCACCCTAACAGGAATCAGGCCTAACAGCAATGTACGTTGTCCCAAGTCCTTTAGAGTTTCGTTTTCTTAGCGACACGCTTGAGCCCTGGACGCTGCTTCCAAAAATGTGGTTGCTCCATGAAGTTATGTGTCTTCGTTCTGCCTGGTGAGGTCGCAAGCCTTGGGATGAGGGAGAAAAGGTGGACACGAGGGAGGAGGAAAATTTGAGCAAGACCAGGATGCAGTGTTTGGCCGATAGAACGCATTGTTATGTTAGGGAGCTGGGGATGTTTGTCATGGTTGTGTCACGGTGGCCTTTCAATGGAACTCCAGGAATCTGTATTAGGAAAAAAAAGGGAGTGCCCAGTATCTCATACTGGCCAGTGCCTGACAACGAGCTGGGAAAGCAGCCACTCCAATGAAACCGTCCTATGTTTGCTGAAATAACGCCATTAAATTTCAGATTTATTTCCACGGGGTTGGGTGTCATTGGACCTTCCTGTTTTCTCTATGCCTGCCCAAAAGTCATGTTGGCATCTGACTTCATTTCACTTCTCCTTTCAGTACATCTTCTTTGATCTCACCTCCACACTCCGCAGCGATTTCCATTGTTGCTCGCTTTCCCGGCACAGTTTCTCAAGGGCCCAGCTCTTTTTACCCCTCTTCGCATAGACAGCCGCCTGTCTCCTGGGCTCGCACTCTCTCCTCTCACACCCATGCTCCATTTCCCAGGCCTTTGGACAGGGCGCTCTGCTGTCACCGACTGAGACACACCGCTGTGACTGCCTCTTGTTAATGTCAGCATCACCTCATCACTTAGGCAAAGAGGGGAAAATCCATAAAAGAGATGGAAAATACATTTCTTTTTCATTTTATTCTACTTATTTTAAGAAGGTTGAGAGGAGAGTTGTTCTGGTCCTTCTTGATTTCTCATAAATTTTACTTTAAAACTGTCTAACTGGGACCATTCTTTTGATATATTACAAATCGGTCTAGGTCACCAGCTATGATGCATAAGACTAAATTTTTGAAGCTCAAGTACCTTTCTGTGCTGCTGGACAAATTAACTTAATTCTGTGCAAATATTTTGAGTCATAGGTGTTTTATTACTACTACTCACAATTCAAACATCTACATAAATCTACATGGATCAGGATTTTGACAATTTAAGGTTGTTTTCATAGCAATAGTTATTGTTAGATTCCTGCAAGCACGTAAAAAGCAAGTATAAATGTGTCCCAGATAATCAACAAGTTGACCTGGTTAAACATTGGCCTTTGTGTTCAAGTGTATTCTACCAATCTGTAGCTGTTATCTTAAAGGATTTTAAGCAATAATGAAGGCATTTCGAGAAATGAGAAGGCACTTTAAAGACGTGGAAGCTTATATTACATGGTCTTGGATATTTTTTAATTTAATAAGCTAATTGGATTCAGGTATTTTTTTCCCTTTAAATTTTTAAAAATATGTATTTCTAATTTGTTTGCATATTTAATTCTGTCAAAGCTGGAAATGCTCATTGTTTAAATTTGTAAATGTTATCTGCAACCAAATGAAGTATTTATTTTTAAAAAGAAAAGGTGAAGGAACCAATATTGATTTGTACATAATGAAAATGTGCGTGTGTGTGTGTGTGTGTGTGTACATATATATTTTTTTTTCCTGACACTACTTGGTCACCACATCAAGTGTATTTTTGTACATAATATATATTGGTTAGAAAATGTAGATTGTCTATTCAAAGAATTCTATCTCTGTGATAGATTATATTTATCCTAATCTATTGATACCTCTGTTAATTTGTTTTAAGAGATAGAACTCTATTTTTCTGGAATTTGCAGAGAACTGCATTCCTGGCTTCCAGTTGCAAGTATGCTAAGGGTATTTTAATAAATCTTGGTTTCATGTCTGTGTGGTGTGGAGTACAGATTTGTTTTTAGGAAGCATTTAAGAAAGTATCCCAACAGTACTCTAATGTGGAGAATACCTGTCATTTCTAACTTTCATTCCTGCCTAAGCTCACATTACTGCTGAGCTGCAAGAGCTGTGTCTCAGTAAGTCCATCATTCATATTTCTGTCTTTCTGCCTTATCCACCCACCAGCAGTGGGCAGCCCAGCTAGGCATTCAAGACTGACACCAAACAAAAACCCTGCCAGGCACTGTCTCAGCTGAGCTGACCCAAAAATAAATTGTCCAAGATGGGGTGTGTGGAGGGAGAACTATACGGGATTGGTGACTTGGAGTTGTGGGTTGGTAAACAATGTACTAGGGAAATTGAACAGAAACATAATTGTATTGTATTCTAGCTCTAACCACAAGATACAAATTCTTTTCAATCAATGATCTGACACATAAACAAAAAACTAAAAGACTTTCAGTAGAATACCCTTCTGTTTAAATAAAAGTGTGATTGTTTGTCTTTTAATTGATTCATTTGTGTAGTGTTCCTAAATGCCATGCATGCTTGACTGCTAAAAGTTTGCTGAAATATGCTCCAGAGTGTATAGACATTTAATGGACAGAGCTATTTTCTATAGAGACATTTCATTGCTAGAAAATCTTCTAAGTTATCGAGTCACAGAGCTGCAAAAATCTTCAGATATTGGATAAAATCACCATGTCACAGAGTAAAAACTTCTGAAGTTCACAGGACTTGAAGAAATACACCCTCAATGAACGCATCAAACTTGGGTGTACTTTTTGCTGAGTATCTACCCCAAGAGCATTGGAGCTGCCAGGACTTTTGTAAACACCAAAGAAACTAACAGAATGGGTCAATATATTATACCTTGCAAGAAACAGCTATTACACACTTTCTAGAATTCTTCTTTCTATAGATGAGATAAAGTAGGGCAAGGAAAAAAAAAAGAAAACACAGAAGTTGGTGAGAACCATGTGAGGGATACTATGAGACTAAGAGAAACAGCCATCTAATACACCTTTGAGTTATTATCCTGAAGTAACCTGGTAATAAATCAAGCTGGAAATATAGGTGACAAGATAAAACACTGTCCTATCCACAGAAAAGAATATTTAACCAAAACTGTATCATGTAGTTCTAAAATTTCTCAAAGCTTTCTATATACCTGGGTGCCAAAAAAATGTATACACATTTTAAGGGCTGTGTATGTATTACTTTTCGAAGTTGAATTGAGTCACAGTAGCAATGTGTAGTATGACGTTCGCTCAAAAGATGGCGTTAATCAAATGAATGTTAGTGTCACCATGTGACAGGCAGGACAAAGAAAATGGCAGAAACACAGTTGTTCAAGGAGCGCAAGACCATTTTGAGGTGGTATTTGAAATTTGAGAATATTGTTTGAGTTTCCCCCACGTTCTCCTGACTTAACACCCCTTGACTTCTGCCTCTGGGGGACTTTAAAGGATGTGGTGTGCCAAAGAAAACCGGCTACACTGGCGGTACTTTGGGAAGAAATTGAAATGGCATGTGCAGTGATACAAGTGAACACTTCAGTCAACATTGTTCAAGCAGTAGTTCGCCATAATTAGAAGGGTCTAGATGCTTTGAGCACCACTTATAATTGCAAAAGTCAAATGGGACTTGTATTCATCTTTTGTTATTAGTATATATTGAGTATTACAATTTTAATACAGTTTTTTCCTTTCTTAAAATGTGTATACACTTTTTGGCACCCTCTGTAGATTGTGGTATATCCATTGCTCGATCTGAGGCCAAATTGAGATCCACTTGGACCTCATGTAGAGTCATTTTGAAGATATTTTGCTGCTGCTTTGGAGAGAGTATTTTATTGTTAGAGAAAGAACCACAAATTAATAGATAATTGTATATTTACTTTTCCTTTGCTAGCCAGAACCAGAAGTAGAAGGAAAGAAAACTTCTTCTAGAAAAAAATGTCTCCACCCCTCATACTTCAAGTTCTAGCTGACATAGAGTTACCAAATTATCCAATTCTTTGATCTTCCAAAACTTTCAGCCTAGTTCCAAAGTCTAGAATAATTTGTTCACCTTTTAAAAAACTATTGCATTTAGGGAGATCAGTCCCTTAGAAGAAAAATGTGGGCCTAAGACGCAAGGAGAGGGTGCTAATCCAGAAAGTCAGAGCACCTCTGCTCTTGAGCTTCTACTTCTGATTTTGCGTGACCAATAAGAAAACATTGACCCCACCAGGGGCTCTCCCAGTGGCCGTAGTACAGCCTCTGAAATGAAGCCCTTTCTGATGTGAGTTCCCCTTCTCACTGGATCCCCACCTAAGACTCAATGGTAACTTAGAGAAAGATGGTCTTCTAAAATATGCATACAGATTTATTTTACATGCCCTCAAATGAGAAGTTGTGATCTTAAGAGAACTGCAAGGGGCAGCAAGGCATGAGAAAAAAATCATGGGCTTGGAGGTTAGACCAAATCTTACATCCCAGCTCTGCCACTTACTAGCCTGGTGACCTGAAGGAAGTTACAACATGCTAAACCTCAGCTTCCTCATCTAAAAATGGGAGTAAAAATGATTCCAAACAGATTGCATAAGGTTGTCAAAGGTAAAAAGAAATAATGCAGAGGAGAAAAAAGCTACAAAACAAAAAATATTATTTCCTTTCATAGAAGAGAGCATTCCCTTGTGAGAACAGTCAGTATTGCTTTTACTTTTCCTGGGACCATCCCCTATTGAACTTCACAATGGGAAAAGATTGTCCCATCTCCCCAACCCAGGCCTTGTCACTTTATTACCTAGTTTGCGTGGGAGTTGATTCATTCTGCCCCTTCCTGTTCCTCTAGAGGTGATAATGCTTTTAGTTGTAGTCATCCCACAACAGTATATCACCTCTGTGGACTTACTGCACTTTAATTTCCACACCTGTTTGGACTAAATGTTTTTTAGGATCCCTGATTTCTCTGTAAGCAGTTATAATAGAAAGAACCCTATACACCCTTGTCTTTTAAGACATAAACAACATATCAAGGAGGAAACACATCACTAACAAAAATGGATGAGATTTTACAGTCGATGCATATTAAAATTTGAGACTGGGTCACTAAAGTTTAGAGCTGATGATGGGTTCTTTAAACAGTTGTCTTGAAGACAACTTGTTTAAATTAACAAAAAGCATTCTGGCAAAGCAAAGAGAGCCTCTACCAGGTGGCAGAATGGCTCATATGAGAAGAAGGCAGTGTAGCTAGACACCCTATATCCATAGTTGCAGACAAGTCATAGGATGTGACAGGGTGTTCTTCAGGCAGCAGAAATGTGTTTGCATGTTTACATTATCCCTATGTCAAGTTTGAATCTAGCTTCACTGAGGACAACTAGAAAAGCAGGAGTTTTTCTTTAAATTTATTTGGAAGACTTTAGGAAAATCTTTACAAAGTGAAAATTACTGAACTAAGATTTGAGAGAAGATCAAAACCCAGAGAAATAAACATGACGTTTGGTATTGCTTTCTACCTGGGGACTCTGAAAGAGATGACCGAGAGGCTGGGCTATGCTATGGGCAGGCTTGATGTGCGAGGGAGACAGAAGTGGAGATCAGGTCCCACGATGTTTAAACATGATCAAACCCCCTTGTTTTGGGTTAATACAGTGCTTTTCAAATACTGGGTGGCATTTGGCAATATCAGAAGACATTTTTTATTGTCATAACTGGGAAGTACTATTGGTATCTATAGTACCTGAGATACTACAAAACGTCCTGTATATCAAATTGCTAGTTCTCTCAAGATGCCTGGAATGACAATAATTATTTCTGGAAGAATATAATATCATCCTAGTTTTTTTGAAACAAACCCTTTTTTCAAATAAAATGGCTGTCACACAAGAATAAAGAAGCGCACAAGGAAATAACAACAAACATAAATGAGAATCAGTAATAACGATGCTCAATAAAAGCAAATACACAGATATTAGAACTATCATCTTACTATGTTCAAGGAGTAAAAATAAAAGATTGAACATTTTGGCAGAGAACTGAAGGTCACAAAAAATTACAGAGCAGAATTAGGAGAGAAAAATTCTAGAATTGAAAAATACAATAATTCCAATTGAGAATGCAATGGAAGGGTCTACCAGCAAATGAGAAATAATTTAATAGAGGATTGTTGAACTGCAAGGCAAATCAGAAGACAATATCCAAAACAAAACCCACAGAGATGAAAAACTGAAAAGACAAAAAGCAGATCACATAGTGAGAGCAGAAATAATAAAGCAATATCAGCAGAGCTAATGACAGAATTTTCCAAAACGAAGTAAAGACAATAACCAACAGAGTCAAGAAGCTGGAAGAAACCCCAGCAGTATACGTGAAAACAATTTAGTCCTAGACACATCATAATGAAACTTCAGGGAAACAGAAACAAAAATAAAGTCTTAAAAGATTAAAGAGTTTTAGCAGTATACGAAAAATCTATGAACCATAAAGACTGATAAATTTTACTATATTAAAACTAAGAGCTTCTCTTGATGTTTAAGGCACAGACTGGGAGAAGATATTTGCAATGCATACTTGTGGTAAAGGATTCCCTTTCAGAAGACATGAAGAACTATAAATCCATATGAAAGATCCCAAATAATTTACTGTAATAAAAGAATCAACAAGGAAGGAGACAAAAGAGGATATCCAAATGGCCAATACATTTTTGAAAACAATACTCAACCTCATTACTGCTCAAGGAAGTCCAAATTAAAACCACAGTGAGATATCATTGTGATTTAATATACACACCAGTATTGTTGAAAGTAAAAAAAGTAGACAATACCCAGCATTGGTGAGGATGGAGAGCAAGGAAACTTTCTTACACCCTTAGAAAATATGTAAATTGAGATGGCTACTTTAGAAAAATAGTTTCACATTATCTATTAAAGCTGAGCAAACACATATATCACTATCATGCAATTTTACTGTTAGGTAAATGCTCAATGACAGTGTGTGCATTTTTATACAATGATATACATGCAACAATGTTTATAGCACCCTATTCATAATAGCCAAAATTGAAAATGATCAAATTTCCATCAAAAATAGAATAAAAAAGATATTGTGATATACATTCATATATTAGAACATTTTACAGCAATGAGACTGAATAAGTAATAGTCACAAATAATAATATGCTTAACTCTGATCAACAAGGTTTACTGAAAGAAGTCATACACACAAAATGATATGTCATATGATTCCTTTTATATAAAATACAAAAACAAGGGTTTCTGGTCAAGATGGCAGAGTAAGTACACACTGTGCTTGCCTGCTCTCACAACCACATCAATATTACAACTAAACTACAGAACCATCATCATTGAGAATCACCTGAAGTCTAACTGAGCAGAAGTCCCGCCACTAAGGACATGCAGAAGAAGCCACCCAGAGGCTGGTAGGAGGGGCAGAGACACGCAAGAAGCTGCTCCTACGTCCATGTGTGGTGGTTAAAAATCAGAAGGGATGTCTCAGTTGTGGAGGTAACCCCCTAAGGAGTGAGGGATCCCAGCCCCACACCCAGCTCCCCAACCGAGGGTTTCAGTGCTGGGTACAGAAGTCCCCATGACTTCTGGCTGTGATTGTAGCAAGTGAGACCAGGGCGGCTATAGTCCCCAGATGCTCCTCTTAAAGGGTCCGCACACAGACTTCCTCATTGATGGACTCACTCAGCGCTCTAGCTCCAAAGGTGTGAGGGACATATGGGGAGGAACTGAATTGTCTGACTTTAGGGCAAGAGCTGGAGGGGCAGCTATCCCCTAGAGAGAAGTGCTGGCGGAAGCCCATATTTCTTTGTTGAGCCCTCACCACCACCACCACCACCACCACCACCACCACCCCACCACTCCCAGTATGTGTGACACTCATATTTGCTTATATAGTTAGAACCTCTTTGGTATTCTTTCAATACATTGGAGGTCTTCTTTCAGATAGGATGAATTCTAAGTTTTTTGGAAAAGGATAAAAGCATTCAGAAGAGGCAGCTGGGCCCCAGGTCTGAAAGCACACCTCACCATAAGAGACCTCTGTGTATGACATGAGCGAAGCCAGCCATGTCAACAGTTCTGTGACTGCTGAGAGTCGTCTCCACGTTTACATATCTAGATATAATCCTGTAGTTGCTGACTTCACAGATTACCTTTTAAGTACTTTTGCTACCATTTTGTCTGTAATGCTCTTGGGTATACAAATTGGGTCTTATATTTTCTTCGTATTTTGTTAAAAAACATTTAGTATAGTGCTTGGTGACCATGGAGGATAATATATTGGTGAGACCTGATTATTAGGTGTGAGGAGGGCCTGCTTTTGTTCCCAACTTCCCAGCCCCTCCTGGGGATCCTGTAGGTTCCTAAGAGCCTGTCTTGGGGGCCATCCCATCAGACTTAAAAGCTTCAGCTGTGGCCATCATTCATATTTCATAACCATAAAGTAGAAAGAAGTGCTTTACAGCCTAATACCTGAGATCCAAGGAATTGATTGAAAACAGACTGGAAAGTCTGATAGATGTGCTGACTCAGAGGAGCCTCTGGGACTCCACTCCCACCCTGCAAAGGTGAGACGACCACAGGACGTGGGAAAACTCGGCACTCGCCGCTTCCTTACCCCGCACGTCCCTGAGTGCGTCCGTGGGGTGTCCGCCTGCTGGGGGCCGTTCGCAGGCGATTCCTGGGGAGAACTTGGCTGTGATCACCGTACTCCTTTGCAAACCCTCTTAGGGAAAACCACACCCCCACTCCCCCACCCTCATCCTCACGACTCACAGGCAGAGGGGGCAGCGGCGTCCCGTTAATTGAACGGAGAGCTGGTGGAGGTGTCGGGAGATCTGAGTCCCAGTCTCGCCTTTGACTCGGACTCGTAATGAGGCTCCTGGGAAGGCTTCCTCTTCCAGCTCAGCGTCCTCCTTCTAGAATGTGACAGTGCTGCCTGGCTACCTCACGGGGTGATTATTGCGGTTTAAATAAAATCTGGCTGTGAAAAGGCCTTTTAATCTAATAAAATGCTAGGTCAACATGAGTTCACCTAATATTCCAGAGATGAGGAGACGCCCTGACTCACGCAGGTCACATAGCCGCAATGAAAACGTGCTGAGACTTGAACCCCTTCCTTTTCCTGCCCTTTTTCTACGTTGTTCCCAGAACAGACTGACTTCTTGGGGCAAATGTCCCATGTTTGATCCCCTTGAGGTCAGAGACTGGGCCAAACGCTTTTACCCATTTGATTGCGTGCTCAATCAATATTTTTCGCTTAATGCGAATTGAAGGAGGTTCCCAAATGTCGTGTAGCCCCTCTCACAGAGTGAGGTTGCTTGCAGACAGTTGCATCCCCACCGCCAACAGGACTAATGAAATCAAGCTCTTGGCCTCAGCTGACTGCCTCGCACAGGCTGCGCCATCAAGGACAGGAATAAAACCAAAGCTCAGGGGAAGGGTACAGAGGGCCAAGAGAAGGGAAACATTCTGATTCAGATTCCTTTAGCTAAATTGGATTCTTCTGCTCTAGTGCTTTGCTGAGAGGGGTGTTCTGCAGGGACCTTTTTCACAAATCTGGCCGGGACCAGGGGTGGAGGTTTCATTTTGGTGTCAAACAACTGGAAATGAAAAAGTTCCTGTCCCCAAATAAGTCATCTTTGTTTCCTTACAGAGAAATATGCACTCTGCTCAGCACTTCTCAAAAGCTACTGGCATTTTTTTGGCCTTCACTGAACCACCCTAGTTGCCTATATATAGCCCTGTCTTGTGTAAAGAATTTAAAAAGCATTAGAATGCAGAAATCAAAGAGACAATAAATTTAAAACCAATCTTATTGTCTGCAGCCTAAAGTGTTATTCAGATCAAAGGGGAGGGGACATCTGGCTTCTGGCTTGCTACAAAAGGCAGATCACGTTACCTACCAATTGCTAGATTCATTCACTTTTGGGGTCTAGAGAACATGGCTTTTTTAGCTCCCAGTGAAGCATATTGGGTGGTTTAGTCAAACTTTCTGATACTTATGAAATGAAACAAGCTCCACAGGAGCATATAAAAATGTACTGATGAGTTCAACCCTGTGCCTCTCTGGTCACGTTTAAGACCTTCAAGAGCTCAAAGCCGTGGCCCGATTGTCATCGCGTAGCCTAGTCTATGGGCCACTCTTCCCTAGCCCTCTACCCCAAAGCTAAAACTTTTGGTTTGCAAAGCTAACCTCATAATTGAGGATACACACCCACGTTAGATTATATGAATCTGTTTTGCCCGAATCAGATTGAAATTAGTCACAGAATGTTTAGTTAAAAATTTATGTGCTGCTTTTCCTCCATTTTAGTTATAAAAGCATAGATTTGTCTTTCCATAAATTTTTCACAACTTTGGAAGAAAGTTCAACTGTGCTCTCTGTCTAATGATTTACTTAGTGTCTGTACAAATTCTATACATAATTAAGTTTGAAATTACTGAATAAGATCTCTCTCTTGCAGCATAGATAAGGAAATTATAGCAATTAAAGGCCATTATCAATATCCAAAACTAGGAACTATAGTCAGTACATGACTGTGATTTCATTTGTTCTCATGAGCAAAAAGCACAAATGCAAGATTTTTTTTCTTCCAGGTTGTTTCAGAGGGGAAAAATCAAAGAAGTAAGCACCATAATTAAAAACATTTTCCAGTTACTCAGTGCCTCAACACGACCCTCTCTCCCCTCAACACTTCCTCACCTCCGAAAGTCTAGAGAAGAATTCAGACAATGCCAATGTAAATTCTGTATTTGGGGACATCACATACAGCTCCCAGCAGCCTTCTTTGACTACTAACATGGTTCACTCATTTTCCCATATAATAATGGGCAAGATTTCTATTGAAGGATCCCCGTGATTTGATATTAGTCTCACCTGTATATTTCTCTTCCACTACAATTTCCTTCTACTCATTTTGGTTCTCTCCCTCCATAAAGAGCCATCTGGAAACTAACAAAGCAAACCAAAATTTTGTCTTCACTTTTTACCTAAGCCTTCTCTTCTCCTCATTTATTCTCAACTACCTCAAACTTTCTGGGTCTCTGCCAACCAGAAGTTAAAAAAAGAAAATCACCGAGATATTTGGCATGATTCTAGCCTGATAATCTTCCCCAAGACAGGTAATTCTCTTCCATAATCATACTTCACTTTTCAATAAGTATGCCATTGTGTTACTGATGAAAGATGGTCATTCACAAATACAAAGAATCTTGGGTGAGAGGTAAGAATGAATGGGGAAAGTTTAAATTTTTGCATGACAGAGTCTCAGAATAGAAGGATATTTGAGAGTCTTCAGTTTCTGGGGGGAGTGGGAATTAAGATTTTTCCATCTAGCCTTATATTTTCTCAACATTAATGTTTCTTTAATTTTATTTTGAGAGTAGTGCCCAGCTTCCTTTGAATCATGGGTGAGCATGCAAGATGAGATGATTTTATGGGTATAGATAGCATTCAAGTTTTGACAATGTCTGAAGAGGAAGTGAAGAGTTGAAATGTTTAATAAACTATAGAGGAAGAATAGTCAATAATATTGTAATAAATATGTATGGTGTCAGGTGGGTACTAGACTTATCAGGGAGATCACCTTGTAAGGTATGTAAATGTCTTAATCACTATGCTATATACCTGAAACTAATATAATATAATAATGAAATGACCAGCTATAATTTAAAATTTCTAAATAGTTTCTTTTAAATATATATATATATATATAAAGAGAGACTAACAGGGAAGAAACTAATCCTTCCAGACTTGCTTTGAACAACTAGGAAGGCAAATTTTCAATGTTGAGTATCAGGGCAAGAAACCCAAATAACATTTTTAATACCAACTTCTACTTTTTTCTTTTTTCTTCATAAACTCAGCCTCTCTCTGGGGCTCAGTGCCACATCCCATAAACTCTTCTAAATGGCTTCCTTCTCTCAAAAAAACCTAAGAGGAATTGTATATATCCTAAGTAATAACTACTAAATGAAAAACTTAATGTTTCTCTTAATTAGGGTATTGGCAACATAAAATTTCCTATGGTTCTGAAAAGACCCAGGAATGCCCCCAAATAGGCTTTATTCATTATTTTATGTCTAAGTATTTATTGCAAATACAATGACAAAAATGTTATGTCTTCCCCATTAGGGACCTTAGGTTTTATTATACATAATTTTTCTAAGCTTTCCAAAAAGTGGACTTTTTTCCCCACTACTGCCCTCTCCCATGCCTCCAGAAAGCCAAATTTTGGCAGAAGAAAAAAAAATGAAGAGCAGAAATGAATGTCTAATAATTGAAAGCATCATGGACCCCAGTATGGTTTATGGCCTTATCCTAGGGGTCGGATGAGCACACTGTAAAGAATGTGGCACTAAATTTATTAGCATGGTTATCATCTTTCAGACAAGACATAAAGCTAAGGGGACCCACTTCTTCCATCAACTGCCATCACTATAGATCCCATGGCACCTTCTACAAGAAGAGTTGAGTTATCCTGGCCCAGATCCAGATCCAACTATCTGATGACTTATATTTCCTTTGTAGCATGCCTGGGAGACATTATAAGGTCTTCCTCTTTGAAACTCAGTCACTACCATAAGAACAGCCAAAATGGGCTCCTGCAAAGGGATGTGGGGGGAAATTCTCACATCCTAGCATGTGGATCAAGTGAATAGAATGAGCAGTGTGGCCTGAAGTAGAAATCTGAGCTAGGTCATCAAAGTCTTCTTAGTTCCTTACTAGTAGGTTCTTGACCCACCCCACCACAATTGCACATTTATATAAAATATACCAGATTGTAAATTAGGTGCTCCAATGCTATACAAATTCTAGTTTTTCTGAACTCCATGTACTGCATCCTCCTCCTCAAATAAAAAGAAAAACAAGTCTTATTTTCCTTGACATCTCCTTATTACCTTTACACTTAATTCCAGAACTTTCCCTCGAGGATTTAAAAGAAAGCAAATCCCTCATGGAACATTGTGCAAATCATTTTATGTCTCTTATTTCGGCTTGTTCACCTCTAATATAGAGATCATTTAAATATCTGCTCTGCCTTTCTTTTAAAATTAATGAGGATCAAATAAAATTATGTATGCAAAAGTACATTTTTACGTATTCTATAAAATCCAGTTGGTATCAAGCAATAATTGGTATAAATTTTTGTTAGACTCAGATAAATGCACCATATAAATTTATCGAATTTTTTCTTATAGAACTTGACTAAAGTAAGGAATTTAAAAAGTATAAACATCCAAGGACAAAGAATAAGAAAAAAGATAACAGCAATTGAGTGATTTCAGTAAACATTTTAGGAGATGAAAGGCAGAAGGGGGAGTGAACACTGACAGCACAATCAAAGCAGCTTCAAACTGAGTTAAAAATCCTAAGAGAATCAAGGCTCAAAGTTGGGGTGAGGTAGACGATAGACGTCACATTGAGCTGCAGGCTGAATGCAAGGAGACTGAGTCAAAGTTTATACACAGAACGACTGAACCCCAGGTCTCTTCTCCCAGGCAGGGAAGTCAGCTGTGGTAGATTAAAGATGGCCACAAATTATTTGACATCTCCCTCATCAAGAGGTGGGAATATCCCCTTTCTTGAATCTGGGCAGGTCTAGGTGGCTTTAACCACTTAAATATGGAGGAAGTGACGCCATGTAGGTTTTTAGGCCCAACCTTAAGAAATCAGCATCTTTTGCCTTCTTTTTTTTTTGGAACACTTGTTGTTGGAACCCACTGACTCTGCTCTCAGAAGCTTAAAACATATCAAGAAACTAAGCTTCCAGCTGTTGCCAGCACCCACTGCCAGCCATGTGAATGAGTCATCTTGGGCATTGACCCCAGCTGAGCCTTTTTCAATGGCAGAAGAAAAAGGCAAAATAATAGAAAATGGTTGATCCTGAAAAATGAGACTGAGGAAAGTCAGGTAGAAGAGATGGGACCAGAGACTGATGTTTTTCATTCAAGCCTTTAAAAACTTGTTGTTGTTTTCACCCCTGTGTTTTTGAGTTACTTTGATGTGGCATCTTGCCTTCTCAGCACCTATCCTTTTAGATTGCCTCCTGTACTATAGAGCATAGAAAGCTAAACACTCACACTTCCCAGACACCCATGAAGTTGTATTTATAATTTGTTCTAGGTTCCAATGAGCAGATGCACCATGCTAGACTTGTAGGCAGAAGAAACCAACCCGAGTCAGCAACCATAACTGAGGAACTCGTAACTTCTGTCAAGCATGGAGAGGGGATCATTGGGTTCTCGGACATCTAGGTTGCAGTTTTTACATCTGTCCTTAGTGATATAAATAATGAATGGTGGGCAAACGAATTATGTTTTCCTACAATAGCCCTGTGGTATGTAGAGCATTTTTTTTTCCCATGAAGCTAGTTCATTTCTGGACTTTATATTCTTATATAATATCTAGACATTCTTGCATACCCCCACCCCCAGGTTCTATGAGCTGCACAACAACGTTTAATATACTGATTTCTGATTGAACTACATAGAGTGGATTCTGTTGTTTGTAACCAAGAATGCTTATTGATATATTTAATAAAAATAAGAATTAACTTTTTAAATCTGTGAAAATTTTTCTAATAAACTAGTTTATAAATGTAATTCAAAGGATAATTTCTTTTCTATGGTTTATGGTCCCTTCCATTCAAAGCATCCTTTACTTTGCTCTTCTGGTATAAATTTTTTTAAATGTGAGATTTAGGATTTTCAACATTAATATTCTCTTTCTGGGCCCTTAAATTGAAAACTGCAATATAGACAAATACTGATTAGGCCTTTTCTTTTTCTAATTGAAAATTGATTCCAAAATTTTGATCTATGAAAGGGCTGCATGGGTTTGAGATTTGGAGAGGGAATGAGAAGGAATTGAAAAGCAATGTAACAGCTCCCTTCATGGTACTAATATTAGCTTCTGTTTGAAAAATGGTGCTCTGACCCTCCTGGAAGATAAGTTGCCTCTGCTATATGACAAGGTCCTGCCTTTTGTAGAAAGTTTGAGTGCTACTGATGATACAGGTGTAGGACAATAAATATAAGACTGTTGTGCTTGCATTAGATCATAGAGGTCAAT
This sequence comes from Lyroderma lyra, assembly GCA_004026885.1. Lineage (NCBI taxonomy): Eukaryota > Metazoa > Chordata > Mammalia > Chiroptera > Megadermatidae > Lyroderma > Lyroderma lyra. The sequence goes on from PVJL010003277.1 coordinate 96,690, forward strand.
TCACTAGAGTAAAATCAATAAATAAAAACATCTAAAACTTTCTTAGTGGCTCAAATATACATGCTGGTCAGGATTCTGGGTTTTAGTGACATAAATGCAATACAAACTAAGCTAAAAATTAAATGTAATGATTTATATAACTGAGAATGTGTTGATTTTAAAATATGAACACAAATTCTTTGATACTTCTCCCTTCAAGAGGTGAAGCCTAAAAATCTGCCTCTTGAATATGGGCAAACTAAGTAACTTGCTTCTGACAAATAGAGTAAAATGAGTGTAAAGCTGTGTCATTTGTGGGGAGGCTGAGTCAGGGAAGTTCCTTCTTATTCTCTTGGATTGCTCACTCGGGAGGAAGCCAGTTACCATGTTGTGAAGACTCACACTGCAGGAGCTGAGGCCTCCAGCCAGCAGCCACATGAGTGAGCCATGTTAGGAGGGGATTCTTCAGCCCCAGTCAAGCCTCTAGAATGATTATAGATTCTCCTGACACCTTGACTGCAAACTTCTGAGAGATTTTGAGCCAGACTCTCTCAGGTTAGTCACTCCCAGATCCACATCATAAAATGTGTAAAATAATAAATGTTTGTTGTTTTAAGCTACTAAGTTTTGGCATAATTTGTTACAAGGCAATATATAACTAATGCAGGATGACTCAGAGGTTGGCCTGACTTCCAGGCTAGCTTGATCCAGGGAAAAAATTCTTTCCTCGAGATACTTACACCATCTTTTGGCACTGCTTTTCTGTGTGTAGAGGCTTCATTTTTCAGTTTCATCCATATACCTGGGAAAGATGTCTACCAGCAGATTTCGATCAGCGGGCTTATTGTAACTTGTGGTCCTAGGAAAGGGAAAAGATCTTGTTACTCCCAGTCTCCATATTCAAATCTTAAGGAAGATTCTTACGGACCCAGTTTGAATTTCAAACCCATTTCTAAAATCAATCATGGTGGCCAAGCAGAATGAGTATTCTCATTTTCCAATGTGATGTTATGTCATCCCTATGCCTAAAGAGGGAGCAGGGATGAAAGGCAGAAATAAGAAGCCTAAGAGTACCACACAGAATGAGGGAAGGGTAGCTCTAAAGAAAAGGATTTAAGGAAATAAGATGTACGAAGTAAAAAATGGTAGTTATCTACTTGAAAGCCCTTTCCATACTTAATCTGCTGTCACTGTGCATAATAATAAACTTCTACATTCAAGAGGCCAGTATTGGCACTTGCAGAATGTTTGAAAGTCACCAAAGTTTATTTCCATTGAACTAATGGACTAATGCTACATGTGTTTAATGATAAATAAACATGAGTGAAAGTAGTTTCAATCATAAACATAGAAGATGGTAGAATCCTTCTGCAAGCACCAGAATCTAAGCCTTGTTTTTATGGTAAGGGGAACAGAATAATTATTTACAATAACTTGAAATATCCAACTATTTTAACCATCTTCCCAGTAAACTTGTTGGTACAACAGGAGTAACTGGACATTGATTAACATCAAGATAAGAGAGAGAGAGAGATCATAGGCCCTGTGAACGCATGAAATGTAGAACTAAATTATAGAACAATCAATCTGGAGAACCATCTGAAGTCTAGCTGGACAGAAGGACAAAAAAGAAGCCATATCAAGATTTGTAGTAGGGGTGGAGATGCAAAATGAGTTGGCCCCCCGCCTCTGGCAGTTGAGAATCAGGAAGGATATCCAGGCTATCGAGGTTCCCCAGCAGAAACAAGGAACTCCAGCCCCACACCAGGCTCCCCAGCCTGCAGTACAGGTGCTAGGAAGAGGAGCCCCCCATATCTGGCTGCAAAACACAGTGGGAATTGGGACCCTCTGGGTGGAATGGAAGGCTGCACGAAACCCAGCTGTCCTCCTACAGGGGGCGTACACGGGACCCACTCGCTCGCAGGCACTCACCCTAGGCTCCGGCTGAGGGACCGTGACAGGAGGTGAGGAGCAGGAAGGGGCATCAAGACATACAAGGAGAGACTGAGTTTTGTGGCTTTGGGGCAAGAACTGGAGGAATAGTTGCCACTTCCCTTGTGTGGGATCCTTCTCCTCTGAAGCCGGCAGGCAGGTACCATCTTTCCTGTGTTGAGCCCGCCCCTGCCCCCGCCCCGCCCATGCCCATGGCCAAATCTGAACCTGCATTGGTCTGATGAGTTCTGTTTCCTCCACTCTGGAAACTCCCTAGGACCCAGCCCCACCCAGTTTGCCCAATATTGGAGTTGCTTTCTCAAGAAGGAGCCAGCCCCGCCAGGATTGCACTCTTTCTTCGACACCTATGGGGAGCCCATGGGCCCCAGGTCAGTGGTAGCTGACCCTGGTGTGCTCTGAGACCTGTGCTGAGTAGCTCCAGGCTCAGCACTGACACCAAACCAGAATCTACATTAACCTGATGAATACTCTTCCCACTCTGGTGACTCCCTGAGACTCTGCCTCACCCACGCACCCACATGAGGCTCTATCAGTGGCTGAGCCTTCCAGGAGCTGGCAGGTAGCAGCAGGCCTCAGACTGTCCTGGCTTTTTGTGGAGCTACTGCAGGCCCAATATTGGTGTCAGTCATCCTCAGTTCATAGCATGGCCTCTTCCACATATCTTTTATTCTAGCACAGGCAGTGATCAACTGCAGATTGCTTTGTAGCTCCCACCAAGTAGTCCCTAACTGATCACAGGCAGAGTGTGACTTGGACCTGCACTGGAACTTCTCCCAAGAGACCCCAGAACCAACATACTTGGAGGCTGGCTTCAGACCACAGCAGAATGCCACCCATTTAACCCTGTAACAGCAGCACACATAAAGGTAGATCTCAGCAGTCACCAGAACCCACTGGGGCAAATCCCACTCCATGAGGTAAGCCCCCTGCACAGCAACCCGTAAGCTGTGGACATGGCTAAACCCCACAGCTGGTCAGCCTGAGGGTCAGTCCCACACAATGACATGCCAATAGCAATCAAGGCTCAACTATAACAGGAGGGCATACACAATTCACACAAGAGACACTCCTGTAGCACCCAGCTCCAGTGACCAGAGAGATCGTGTCACTGGGCCCCACAGGGCACCTACTACATAAGGCCACCTGACTAAGACTAGGAGACATAACATATCTACCTAATCCACAGAAACAAACACAGAGAGGCAGCCAAAATGAGGAAGCAAAGGAATATACCACAAATGGAAGAACCAGAGAAAACTCCAGAAAAAAAAACTAAATGAAATGGAGACAAGTAACCTGCCAGATACAATGTTAAAAATGCTGGTCATAAGGATGCTCAGTGATCTCAGTGAGAACTTCAAAAAGCATAAGCATAACAAACAAACAAACAATAAAACACAGAAACTATAAAAAGGGACCAGTCAGAAGTTAAGAATACAATAACTGAAATGAGTCATCAGCAGATGAGATGAAACAGAGGATCAAATTAGTGAGTTGGAATACAAGGTAGCAGAAAACACCCAATCAGAACAGCAATAAATAAATAAATAAAATAAAAATAATGAGGATAGTTTAGGAGATTCTGAAACAACATCAAGATATTCATATCATAGGTGTTTCAGAAGGAGAACAGAAGGAGCCAGGAATTGAGAACCTATTTGAAGAAATAATGAAAGAAAACTTTTCTAACCTGCCAAAGGAAATAGACATAAAAGCCAAGGAAGGGCTGAAAGTCCCAAACACAATGAACCCAAACAGGCCCACACCAAGACTCATCATAATTAAAATAGCAAACATTAAAGGCAAAGAGAGAATCCTAAAAGCAGCAAGAGAAAGGCAATGAATTACTTACAAGGGAGCTCTCATAAAATTGTCAGCTGATTTCTCAACAGAACCTTGCAGGCCAGAAAGGATTGGTACAAAATATTCAAAGTGATGAAAAGCAAGGACCTAAAAGCAAAAATGTTCTACCTAGCAAGACTATCATTTAAAATCAAAGATCTTCCCAGACCAATAAAAAAAAAAGTTAAAGGAGTTCACCACCAGTATTATAAGGAATGTTAGACTTCTTTAAGATGAAAAAATATAAATAAAAAATAATATGAATAACAAACTGGCAGGAACTACATATCTATCAATAATTACTTTAAATGTAAATGGATTAAATACTCTATTAAAAAAACATAGGATGGCTGAAAGGATAAGAAAACAAAACCCTTATATATGCTGCTTACAAGAGACTAACTTCAGATTGGAAAACACACACAGGCTGGAAGTAAAGCAATGGAAAAATATAGTTCATGAAAATAGAAGCAACAACAAAAAAGCTGGGGTAGCAATACTTATAGCAGACAAAATAAACTTTAAAACAAAGGCCATAACAAGAGATAAAGAAGGAACCAGTAATCCCACTTCTGGGAATTTATCCAAAGAATCCCAAAACACTTGTTGGAGGAGTTGAGTGCATTTATATGTTCATTGTAACATTGTTCACAATGGACAAGATGTAGAGACAGCCTGGATGTCCACTGATGGATGAATGGATAAAGAGGAGGTGGCACATATATACAATGGAATATTGCTTGGCTATGGAAGGGAATGGGTTCTTGCCATCTGTGGCGGCATGGATGGACCTGGAGGGTATTGTAGTGTGTGGAGTCTGTCAGACAGAGAAAGACAGATGCTATGTGATTTTTCTAATATGTGGAATCTAAAGAACAAAATACAGAAACAAACATTTTGACGTTTGCCAGAGGGGAGGGGGAGTTGAGGGGATGCATAAAAAAGGTGAAGGGATTAAGAAGTACCATCAGTTGTTACACAGTAGTGAAGAGTATGTACCAGTGGCACAAGGAATATAATCAATAATATTGTGCTAGTGTGGTATGGATTCAGGTGGTTGCTGGACTTATCATGGTGATCACTTCTTTAGGTATGTAAATGTTGAATAACTATGATGTACACCTGAAACTAACATAATATTGAACATTAACTATATTTTTAATTAAAGCCTTTTTTAAAACAATCATAGGAAGAGATGTAGGGCCTTTAACCTTTTTTCATTTGAACTGTTTGAAACCAGACTAAAGTGCAGAGTTTAGAAATGCACACTTTGGTGATAAAACTATGAAGATATGCAAAGGAAAAATTACTATAAAAGGAGAGTGATTATTATGGAGGTGTGGAAAAGTGTTAAAATTGAGATGAGTCAGAAGGAGAGCCCCTAAAGAGGCTGGAAAATTTCTCCTTATTAACCTACGATAGTTAAAAGGGTGTTTGCCTTGTAACAACCCATCGTTGTTACATTTTGAAATCAGGAAGTGTGAGCCCTCCAACTCTGTACTTCTTTTTCAAGGTAGTTTTGGCTATTCTGAGTCTCTTGCATTTTCATCTAAATTTTAGGAGTAGCTTGATCGTTTCTATAAAGGAGCCAGTCAGAATTTTGATAGAGATTTTGTTGAATTTGTGGAGCAATATTGATTCCTCTGCCAAGCTCGTCCAACCAGCAGCCTGTGGGCCACATACAACCCAGGATGGCTTTGAATGCGGCCCAATTCAAATTAGTAAACTTCCTTAAAATATTATAAAAATTATGCATGAATCTTTTTTTAGCTCATCAGCTTTCGTTAGTGTTACAGTATTTTGTGTGTGGCCCAAGACAATTCTTCTTCCAATGTGGCAGAGGGAAGTCAAACGATTGTTGTCTTTCCATTTATTTAGGTATTTCATTGCTTTAAACAATGTTATATAGTTTTCAATATAAGGGTCTTGTACTTCCTTATGAAATTTATTCCTATGTATTGTATTCTTTTTGATGCTACTGCAAATGAAATTATTTTCTTGATTTCAGTTTCAGATTTTTCATTGGCAATATATAGAAAATTAATGTTTGTATCTTGATCTTGCTGCAACCTTGATAAATTGATTAATAGCTCTTGCTATGGTCTGAATGTTTGTATCCCTCCCTCCCCAATTCATATGTTGAAATCCTAGCTCCGTGAGGGTTCATCGAACCCTCATGAATGGGATTAGTGTTCTTACATCCAGAAAGAGTCCACCATGTTAGGATACAATCAGAAGTCTGGGACCTGGGAAGCACACTATCACCTGACCATGCTGTCACCCTGATCTTGGACTTCTGGCCTTGAAACCTATGAGAAATAAATGTTCATTTTTAATAAGCTACTCAGTCTGTGGTATTCTGTTATAGTAGCCTGAATGGACTAAGACAGTTCTAATACCTCTTTTGTGAATTCCTTAGAATTCTTACATTCAAGATTATGTCTCCTGAAAATAGAAATAGTTTTACTTCTTCCTTTCCAATCCGGATGACTTCTTTTTTTTCTTTTCTTGCCTAATTGCCCTGGCTAGAACCTCCAATACAAAGTTGAGAAGAAGTGGTGAAAGCAGATATCCTTAGGGGGAAAGCTTTTAGTCCTTCACCCTTAAGTAATATTAGATGTGGGTTTTTTATAGATGTCTTTTATTGGGTCTTTTATCAGAATTCCTTTATATTCCTAAGGTGTTGAGTGATTTTTATCATGAAAGGGTGTTGAATTTTGTCAAGTGATTTTTCTTCATGATGGTGTGATTTTTGTCCTTTATTGTACTAGTATGATGTGTTACATTGATTGATGATTAACCAACCTTACTCTTCTGGGGCAAATCCAACTTGGTCATGGTGTATAATATGTTTTATATGTTGCTGGATTCAGTTACCTAGTATTTCCTTGAGGACTTTTACATCTATATTCATAAAGGACATTTGTCAGCAGTTTTTGTTCTATAATGTCTTTGGTTTTTATATCAAGGTAATACTGGTCACATAGGATGAGGTAGAAAGTGTTCCTTCTTCTTATTTATTTATTTATTGATTAATTGATTGAAGAAATTGCGAAGAACAGATATTAATTCTTTAAATATTTGGTAAAATTCACCAATGAAGCCATCTGGTCCTGGGTTTTCCTTTGTTGAATTGGTAACTCAACCTCTTTTTTTGTGGTAGTTCTATTCAAATATCTATTTCTTCTCAAGTCATTTTTCAGTAGTTTGTGTGTTTCTAGGTGTTATAGACATTTGCACAAACAAAACGGACCTTTACTTAAAAGTGTGGTTCATATGTCAAGGTTGATGACACCATACACACACCAAGAGTGTATGAAAATTTTTATTGCTCACATAACAAGGGTTTCTGTGGAGAACAGGGCAGGTCTCCTGACCCAGTCTGAAAATGGCATGAGAGAGCAATGAAAGGAGATGACTTGGAGTTTTTACAGTGGTTATAGACTGAGGCTGGGATGAGGATTCCCACATGCAGGCAAGCCCTTGCATGGTTTCATCATCTCATCAGTGCCACATGAGGGAGAACCTGGGCTTTCATATCAGCCTGCCCCGATGGGGGGCTGAAGCGGGAGAGAGAGGAGAGAGGCTTAAAAGATGTTAGTAGTCAAACATCAAAAAATGGACTCAGACTTTTTGTTACGTTAGGGATTTGTCCACTTCACCTAAGTTATGTGATTTGTTGGCATACCATTGTTCATAGTATTCCCTTATAACCCTTTTTATTTCTACAAGGTCCCCAGTAATGTTCCCTCTTTCATTCTTGTTAATAGTCTGCTTTCCCTTCTCTCTTTCTGTCTCAGCCCCTCTAGTAAAATTTTCATTTCAGTTATTGTAAGTAATATAATGTGGCAATTCTTGAAATCAGTCTCTGCTCCCCTTCTCAGGATTTGTTGTTGCTGCTGTTTGTTGTTTTTCTGCTCAGTGACTTTTCTGGGCTAATGATAAGTAGCATATTGGTTTACTATTTCCAAAGACAGGGAGCTCACCATCTCATGGCAGATCACTGCATTGCTGAGTCACTCTTATCTTTAGAAAGCTCTTCCTTCCTTCTACTGAGCCCCAAGTCTTTCTCTCACTTTCTTCTTGAATACCTCAAAATAATGCTTGTTGTCATTTTTGTGAGACAGTTCTTCCACTATCGGAAGACTTCTCATAACCCCTCCAAACTCTCCTCCTAGCTCTCAGGAAGAGGATGGTACTTCCCACTGCACATCTGCCTCTAAACGCCATGGCCAGAGATGTCCTACTGAAGTCAAGTGGGATCTGGAAGGTCTACATGGAAGAAATTAATTCCCTTCGAGATCACAAAAGATCTCATTGTTTTTTCTACCTCCCTTCTCATGACAAGTGAATCCCTGCCCCAAGCCTAACCAGTGAACACTACCAGTTAAAACACACATGCGCACCCACACATACACACACACACGCAAACAGAGAAGAGGTTCAATTTATTGGTTGCTCTTTGGGGAAGGTTATACAGAACATAATTTGGATGAAATTAAACTCTAGTTACAGATTCGTAAAACTTTGTCTTTAAACCAAATTAGCTTTTAGGAGACTATCAAGTCCCCTCTCATCCTCATACACAGCAAAGTATCTCAGCCACAATCTATATAATCGTCTGTTGTTTTTAAATGATTAAAGCAAATATAATACATAATGCAGTTGATATTAAATATCTTGAGAATGACAAATCAATAGAACTACTTTCACTCTTAAGCATTAACTAGTCATTTATAAATGTTCTGCACATACATTTTTCACTTACTTTCTCCTTGAAAGGACTTATGAACTATTCATTATTATCTGCTATTTGTTTGTATACACATATTATAAGTCTTCCAAATTACATTTAAAATTATTCTTAATATTGCCTCAGAAATGTTAACCTTTAAGGAACATTCAATTAAAACAAAATAAAAGCTCAGATCTTGACTCTGTAATGCATGTTCAGATGTGTCAAGATTTTATTGTTTCCCTTTGACCTGATAAAAGCCTCCAACAGCTTACAATGTGCCAGCCTCTTCTTTGCTCAACTCAAAGGGAGTCAAATAAAAGAGAAAAAAAATGCCTGAAATCACAGTGACCAAAGGATCTGAATTAATAATTACATTAAATAATCATAACTTTTTGTTTAACTATTCACATTCCACACAGTGGAAATTATCCTTTCCTCCAGATTTTTCATTTACAATTTGAACTTTGAAGAACTACAATAGCAAAAAACAAAAAACAAAACAAAAAGAGAAAACAGACTTGCAGGACGTGTTTTTCTCATTTAATGCCAAGCACAAAGTGTATATCATAAAATTCATATTTAGTGTTTGGCATGGTTTTAATAGGAAAATCAAGATTGCAGATACCTTGCCAGTTAAAAAAAACTACTGTAGTAATGAAAAAAACATATCATTACGTCATCAGTGACTCCAATACAACATGTAACGGATATGGCACTTTCAATAAATGTTGGAAGACACACCGTACTTGTGCTAGTCTTAGTATAGACACAGTAAGAAGAGCAGACTTTTCCCTCTTTGGCTAGTGCTAAGTTTTTAGGGCAGTTATGCTGATAATCCCAGTGAAGTTAATTTTGAGGAAATTCTCTCTATTGAAGTCAAATTCGACTTACATGCAAGACTGTGGTACAAGCTACATTATTGCTGCCAACTTAAGTCATCTTCTTTTAACACAATTGCATGCTTGTGGCAAAGTCAAAACAAGAGAAAATTCAGTGTCTGCTGGGTCTGAATGTCATTTTTCCTCTTGAGTGTGGTTTTACATTTTCAGCTCCTTCCCCTTTCTCTTCCTCTCTCCCACCCTCAAAATTCTGGCTTAGCATTTGCGTGCTTAATTAAATCCATTCTGTGCTTTATTGTTAGAGGATGTGGATGATAGAAAGATTTAGGGCAGGGACATACAGTGTATACGAAATGCACAGACAATGTGTCTGTACAAATTTGCCTAGTGTAGGATCATCAGTAGTGAGTTTCAAAGTTTAAAAATTAGACCCAATATTTTGGGTGTTCAAAATAACTTCTGCCTCAGAGTACGATTCCTGTTTAGTTGCTAGACGGGAGAACACTGAACCAACACAAAAATAAAATAAAAACAGCCTCTGTCATTGCAATGGTTCTTCAAATGCCGGAGACTTGACGGGCTACTGAAATGCAAGTCTATGGTGTTTGTTTCTCGTTTTACACATGACTTGGCTAGTGAGGCTGAGAAGATACAAGGCAAAAAGAGTGTTGGCGGTGGTGGTGTGGGGGGGTGTGGGGAGTTGGTGCATATATAAAACCTCAGGCTTAAAGAGAACAGGTTAGCTAAACCCAAAATGCGGACAGGTTCACCCCACCACACTTTAGCCATTAGAAAAATCCTAAGTAGGTATTGCCAGTAGCCCAAGCTTAATCAGAGGACAGCCTCTACCAGTAGGTTCTGAATAGCTACAATGTTACATGAATCCCACCAGCAGTAGACTGGACTGCAAATGGACCCAAATGCTCTCATTTCTTACCTGGGTTTCCCAGTGGATCCTCAGAGGGCAAAGGAAGAAGGGGAGGTCATATTGCTCACACTTCCTCCTAGGCCTTAAACTACTCTTTAGCCAGAGGCAATCCCCTTCACTTCTCTACTCTCCTCCACTCTCCAGCTCAAACTCCTATCAAGGACTAAAACAAGAAGATCCAAAATATACTTCTGGCTAAGATGGAGCAGGCCCTAAACTCTCTCATCTTAGCCTGGTTCTTCACTGTCAGGTGCATTCAGCAGAGGCAGAATCTTTACAATACAGGGTTGTGGCTCTCAGAAGCTTTACGCAGAAATAATGAACTGGGAAAGAGGTGATTATAACCAAGGAAAAGGAAAGACACTAGAACCTTCTGATTACGAGGTTTTCGGGGTTTTTTCCTATCCCTGCAAAGGTGGGGTCTGAACTACATCTATTGTCCACCTGAGGGGCAAATTAGGAAGGGGCTGTTTTGGTTTAGCTCACTCATTGGTTTTGAAAATTTATGTTTTAAATTTGAATCAACAACTACTTTTCAGCAGATCACAGTGACAGCCAAAATTAATGAGGTTTTTTTTTTGTTTTTTTTTGTTTTTTGGATTTTTTTTTTTTTTTTTTTTTTTTTTTTTTTTTTTTTTTTTTTTTTTTTTTTTTTTTTTTTTTTTTTTTTTTTTTTTTTTTTTTTTTTTTTTGGACAATTGCATTTCTCCTCTGTTCACTTGGGTTCTGTTAAATACCAGGAAAAAACTTGCCAAAACATGGGTCTCGTGTGTTTTAAGGTTGGCCTTCCAAGACTCTGCACATCTCCCTACTGAATTTCGCTGGGCCCAACTGGTCCTCACGCTCAATCCCTCACTTCTCTCACTGCTCTATCCTTCTTGCCCTTGCCCACACCAGCCTGCCTCGGGGTCTGAAGGGCCTTCCAGAAGGAGAACTATTTGCATCCATGGTCAAGTGCGTTAATTTAGAACCCTTGGCAAATAGCGGGTCAGACTAAAATAGTCACTGAGATCCCAAGCAGAGATGGACTGTGGAAGGGAGAAGCGGCGAGGAAGCTAGCACAGCTTGAAATACCTTTCCCAAGTCTCATACAGCACTAAAACAAGTCTGTTGCCCTCAGAGTAGCCTCTCCATTAACATTCATTCTGAAGGGAGATTCTGGTCCCCAGGAGGGCACACAGAAGACACAGGCAAAAACCAGACTGCAGTCCTCGCGCTTTGAATGTGCCTCGCTGGTGTGGGCCTTCTGTGCCATCCCGTGTGGAAGCAGACTCGTTTAGGTAATAGGAAGTGCCCTGTAGCAGAGGCTGTGTTTCCTCCAGTGTCTGCAAACACCCACAGGCACCCATGCACACAAGCTAGGAGGCAGCTGGCGGTTCTTCTTGCCTCTAGGTGTAAGCCAAGTTAGAATCAGGTTGTTTTAGGTCTGGCTCTGGGCCCGCCTAGGGCTGCATCCCTAAGACAGGCGGGGTGTCCCAGCTTAATCCAAATCGATGGAGATGCAACGACACTGCTTCACGCGCGTGACCCTCTTCTTCTTGGTGGGTGGCTGCAGTTCGGGGCAGTTGAGTGTGACCATCATGGTGGTGAATTTCTTGGGTTTGCAGAAGGAGCAGGACTGAAAGGAGCCTTCCTCCTTCCGGATGTGCCTGGGGATGTAGAAGGAGTTGCACTGGCCATAGCAGAAGCGGTTGATGATGGTGCGACTGTTGCAGCCCTCTTCGTGGATGGTCTGCTTGAGCGGCTGGGTTTTGCACCAGTCTCGCTTCAGGTATTTGCGCTCCGTCACGTGCAGGGCCTCCTGGCTGGACTCCAGCACCTCCTCCCCCGGCATGGCGGTGCCCCGCCCTTGGCCCCGCCCCCGGTTCCTGGAGCCAGGCTGCTGCGGGGACTGCGTCTGCTCCGAGTCATTGTGCTGGGCCTTGTCGGGCGGCGGGATGGCACCTTGGGACCCCTTCTTTTTCCCTTCGGCAGCTGGCAGCAGGGTCCCTAAGAGGAGAAGCAGGGCTCCTACAGCGTAGGCGGTGCGGCTCATGCTGAAGAAGGAAACACAGAGGAGAAACGTGAAAAATAGAAAATCTCATAAATTAAAACATTAATATAGCCCTGTGCTGCGTAACAACTTTTGGGTCGGCGATGGACCACCTATATCGACAGTGGATGGACCACCTAAGATTACAATGGAGCTGACAACTGCCTATTGCCTAATGACATAGTAGCATTGTAACGCAGGCCTACACATCACTCGTGTTTGTGGTGACGCGGGTGCAAACAAACCAGTCATGTAAAAAGGAGGCACGTACAACTATGTGCGGTACATACTACTTGACAGAATAAAATAACTACGCTACTGATTTATGCATTTACTATACTTTTTGTTGTTATTTTAGAGTGCACTATTTGTACTTAGGGATTTGCTGTAAAACAGTATGCTGTGTTACACAGGCAGCAGCCTCATACATCTCATGTTTGCCACATCTCTTGATTGAACTCGTTTCTCTTGTGTTTGATTTAATTCTGTGTTGTTTTAGCAACATGCTGTACAGGTTCGTAGCCTAGGAGCAACAGGCTATACTATATAGCCTAGATGTGTAGTAGTCTACACCACATAGGTTTGTGAACTCTATGATGTTCGCACAATGACAAAACTGCCTAATGTATCCCATTGTTAGGCAGTGTATGTAATAGCAACTAACATTTTATCAGGTGCTTGTTAAACATTTTATGTAAAATACTTCATTTACTTCTCACCATATCTCTATGAATTAGGTAGTATGATTTTCATTACCCTCGGGGCCATCAATCTATGAGGTAGCTTGCCCAGGGTCACACAGCAAATAAGCCACAACTAGAACTCAGCCAGGGTCCACCTTTTCAACACACGCACTCCCACAGGTACTTCTCCCTGGCTTCTAACACCAACTACATTTGAATTTGTATTATGATCCCTTAACTGTATGCATCCTTATATTAGGCAATATTTAGTAAGTTCCTACTATTACAGTGCCAGATTACCTTGCGCCTCTCTGGGGGAACTTGTTTTCTATCTTGTTTTATAGCAAAGATGAATAAGCCTCCTTGCCCAGAGGGTTTCATCTGCCAGAAAAGTGTCGGAGTCTTTTCTCTCCAACTAGCCTTGTTCAGTAGGTTGGATGCGTATGAGACAGATGTTCACTGTTATCAGGCATTAGGAGACCAGTGGGGGAGACCAGAAAGCACTTGACAGAGGGAGAGTAGTTCACGGGAGGAGCACTGAATGAAAAGTCAAGATTGAGTTTCTATTTGAAATCCTGGGGCAGTAACTTGCTATCTGACTTGAGGAAAATCACTTTACTCCTCAATAAACAACTTCATTTAAGCAAAGCTATGAATACCTCATCTCCCCAGATAGGTTGTTCACATCAAATATGATGTAAAAGTGAAAGCAATTTCAGAACGAACCAAATGTATGGCAGTACTGCAGACAGAATGAATTACTTAACCAGAAAGATCTCATAACTCATAAGACTCCTGGACCCCTCACTTTTTCTCATTTTTAAACTGAGAACAGATAGTCATTATATCATTCTTTATACCATGATATACATTTGTCTACTTTAAATGGTGAAATACATCATTCACAGATATGTGTATGTGTGTGTATATGTAAGATTTAGAAGGTAGAAAATGGACAGAAGAGAACAGGTATGTGCAAATATTTACATTAATAAATGCCATAGACATGTTGAACATATTAATGACAGTGAATTATTGTGGATGGGTCTGGAGTTCGATATGAATCAGGAAAGAAACTAGCATATAAACAATGACAAAAAAAATTAAATATGGGAGGGAGGCAGAGGGAAAACTGACCCCCCAAATAAATCAACAAAATATAAAAGAGTAAATAAATTTTAAAAAAAGAAAAAAGGTAAAAAATAAATAAAAATGAAAGAGTAAAGCGATAATGGAGAAAGCAGAAAATGAATGGAGTGCGTAATGTACATCTGACTAAGGCAAACTACTCTGGAGGCAGGGTGCTCAGGGAAGGTCGGGTAGACAGAGAAGAGAAGCAGAAGGAGCATATCTTGAAAAAGCAAAGTGCAAGAGACACGCATCAGACTATGGAGATTCTCCCGGGATGGTGCTTCTCAAACCTGAATGTGCAGGCCATCACTTGAGGACCTTAAAATGCAGATTCCCATTCAGGAGGTCTTCCTTTCTAACGAGCTTTGAGTAGCAAGGCCTGTAGCACTTGCAGCCCGTGGGGCACAGAGGGACTTATTAAAATGGGGAGAGAGTTACTTCTTCATGAGTAGTTTCTAATTCATGACTTCCCTCCTCAGGCTATCACAGCAAATCTGACCCCAATTCTGAGGCTGCCCCTGCCTCTCCCCCCATTCCCACCACAGTCTTTGGATCCTAAAAACACAGCTGTAAAGCACCCATTTCCCTGCTCTCTTCGTGTAACAGGGTTACACACAATGACTGGCAAGTACAACCTAATAGTAATCTTATACGGCCCTCCAAGGAACCGTACAAGTAGGTATGATTAGCTAGAGCAATAACGTTCCAAAGACAAAGGTCGTGTGGAATCTAAATTCTTGAAGAGACAGCCCCGGTAAATAAAGACCATGCAACCCTAAGAATAATGTCAAATTAAGATAATTAAATATTAAATTTAAAATATCCTTAAATGGCACCATCTTCCTAACATCAACCTAATACTTTGGGGCAAGTTCAAGTTTGGAGCTGATAATGTGACATTTAGCTCTCTGCTCTGACTGCAGGCTCCCTGGCTTTTGTCAGTTTATGTTACAACATCCTTGTTCTTTAAACAGACCCTTTTCTGCCTCAACAACAACAAAAAAATTAATTTCCTTGTTTTGTCTTTAAAAAAAAAAATCACGCATAAGAAAAGTCCAGTTATAAAACAGTGGTGATTTTCTCCAGAGACCAGGATAATTCAAGTCATGACAGTTTGTCTCCTCGGCAAATATATAGTGAATTTGAGGAGTTGTCACAAGTGTCTGCTATTTATTTAGTTCAGGGCCAAAATCTAAACTAAAATGCAATCTCTGCCCATTTCAAGGAGAAGCACATAAGCCTGCCCTAGGCTGCACCCACGATCTCCCCCATCCCTACGAAAAATGGCTTCCAGGACAATTCCACCTTCCCTGAGCAAGGCCCCCAGAGCTCACATCACAGAGGCCAATCTGGGACTGACTGGGAATGCATGTTGACTGCATATGACAGGTTCGCATCATGCATGAGGCCACCCCTTCCCATAAACATCTGTACAAAAACCCTTTTTTTTTTTCTCCAGACCAATTTAGGGCCTTTAGTATACTCAAGATTTTCCCTCTGGGCATATTCACACCTATAATTAAATAATCCCCTAGTCTGAGAGTCACCAGGGCTTACACATCATCTTATTCTCCCTGCCTGGCACACAGTAGGTGCTCTTCAAGGAATGGCTGCAACAGACCACACTGATGGACAGTTTCCATTCTTTGCATTTTAAAATGCCTTCCCACGTACAGCCAAGGGCACTCCTTTTGCTCTGACCCTTAGGATAGCCAAAATCCTTATAATCCAGGGACCTTCTTACCATGTGCCCTCTTTTTTCTTGGAAAACTCCAAATTGCCACAAATTTTTACGTGGTTCCAGGCACAAAGCTGTGGGTTTTATTTCCTAATTGAAGTCACTGTATTCACGATGGCAGAAACCAACAATAAAGCAGTACATCCCAAATTCAACAACCGGTTTTCAGTTTGACAGACGTCCTGTCCCTATAGAACTATGCGTACCTCATAAGCCAAAGGGGTCTAGAGTGACAAGCTGCTTTGTATTTTTTTGTAAGAAAATTAAATTTTTCTCAAAGTAAGATTTATTAGATGTAGAAAACATGAAGTGGTTTTTTTAATTTTTAAAAAGCCTTCTCTTCAAAGATCTTCAATGCTTATTGGGAGGTTTGTGTGTTCTTAAACTTTACTAATTATTTGGAAAGAAGTAAAAAGCAACTTTAGGAATCTCCATCAGCAGAGATCTCAGCTTCTTAGAGAAAAGTCATGCTCTGAAGCATGCTGCATATTCCGCATGAGTGAGGGGGATGAGTACCAACCACAATTAGTACCGGAACCAGGGCTCCGTCAGGTCGCTCTGGCCAATCATGCAACCTCTCCACACACCGAACTGGTCTTGATCACTCAGTGAAGGAAATAGCACAGTTTTGCTCCTGAAATCCCCATTTGTATTGCCACAAAATTATCTGCCTATCTAAGTATTCCAGACATGGAGGAAATCAAGATGTAAATTCCTTGAGGACAATTCTTTTCCATATCAGTACCTAGCAGAGTGCCCCTTTATCAAAACTCAATCCAAATGCGAATCCAGATTTAGCTGTGAATTACCACCCATGTCCCACCACGAGGTGCAAACAGGTTGGTCATTTGCATTCATGAAATGGCCCACTCACATCATTAAGTTAAAGCCCCATCTCATGGATCCACAGTGCATCGCAATGCCCACAAAGACCTTCCTTTATTCTCCTTTACAGACAAGCTTCTCTTCAGACCTGCCTCAATTTCCCCTTAATGCATTTCTCCTCCAAGTAATGTGATCATATTTTCATGGTGAGCTTACTCGGCCACTGTTCCCCACCAGCGAGACCCATCCCACCCCCACCTTTTGTTTTTCACTTTGCCACTGTCCTCTCCCCCAATCTACTTGTCCCAGAGGACAGAGACACTTTCAAAGCAGGCCTTCTCTGCCTGATGCTTTCCCTCAGGTTTCCACTAGTGATCAAGAGCAAACACCTGCAGGCAAAATAATCCAGGTTAGCTACCTCTGTCCCGAGCAGGTCACGGTGATTTATTCCAATCTTCACACGGCTCTAAGAACACACAAATTCAGGGGAATCAGAAATAAAAATGTTATGTGTGACCCATTTCCAATGTTCTTGACGTCTTTAGGAAAGTTTAGACCAGCTCCTTTCCACACTATTCTTGCCATATTTCTCATTTTAGCTAACTAACCTACTTATAATCAGTTCAAAAAAGTGCTGAGTGGGAAGTGCAGTCAAGAGACAATGGTCAGCAAGCCAAATGTCTGCCTCAATGTCTGATCAATTACTCCTGAAGAATTAAGTTTTAGAAAGACATTCAAAAGGTAAAGCATCAAATCATTCTCCCAGCATAAAAAAAATGTTTACATATATACTAAAATGTCTTCAAATTTTAAAAAAAGGTAATAATGGAAGTGACAGCAAATACTTTTAAGTGCAGGCCAAGTTTTAGAATAATCTATTCCTTTTTCTCAGGACTAAATCTTTGAGAAGGTTAAAGGTTATCTTGATTTTGAGCTTTACTTTTTAAAAAGATAGTCAACTTTTAAAAATTAAGATAGTTTCTTAAGAATATACTGGGTTGATTTTTTTTTCAGACAAGTTGTGCCAAGAAGGTAAGAGTTGATGGTTGGCAGACTAGTAGAGCCTAAAGTCTCATCCTGCACATGTTGCAAGTACCCAAATAACAATCTCTGTATTTTGAACACCATAGCATTCAGGCTAAAACAGGCTGGGGCCCAACATGGCTTGGGCCAGAAAGAGATTGCTCAGCAGTTAAGAATCTCAGGAACTCCATGCCCATTGGAAGATTTTTTGGTAACATTAATGATTATATACAATTCTTGCAATCAGCAGGAAACACAATAGAAAGTAATAAATATGTAATGTTCATGGAGTAGCATTGTGGATAGACAGCCAAGTTATAGGCTCTGTCTTGGAGTGAAAGACATGTTAATCCCTGCGTCAGTGGGATTTGGGATTTAATTTCAGAACCACCTTGTAATACATCCTCGTGCTGTATTATGTTACTGCTTCTCCTAATTAGCATCACAAATAATACGAGTTTGAACCCTTACTATACCAAGCAGTATGGTAAATTCTGACCAAATTTTATCACTTATTTTTCACAACAAAAATATGAGGTAGATAATATAGTCTTCATTTTACCAATCAGGGAATCCAGACTCAGAAGTTAGAAACATGTCCAACATCACATAGCTAGCTTTCAAGTGGGACTCAGGGTTTGAGCCCCATTCTATCTAGCCCCTAAACACATGTCCTTAACCTACTCTTCTATGGACACCCAGCACAGTATTTAACAAGGGACGCATGGACTTGTTTCTAATGTAATAAAGTTGAAGAATATTGTAACTCAAATAATTATCTATTTTGTATCTTCATATTTCACAGGTTCAGAAAACAAAACAAAACAAAACCTTCTCTTGCCCAGGAATTACTATTGTACTTTGCATTTCTAAGAGCATATGTTAAAATCAAAGAAAATTCCTTGCAGATGTATGACATGGGCTGGTAACACTCGCTTGATCTGGGTCTTTCAGAGGATGCTACAGACATGTCTCCTACCTCTTCCCACTTTCCTTTCCATAAAAGGCTTAGGTTTTCCCATCTGTCCTTTACTCTCTACTCTAGGACATGCTCCACAGCCTTGTTGTTGACAAGACTTTCTTGGGAGAGGAGTCTGTGGCATAAAATTTTTGACATTATATTTCTTTTAATACTTAAACGCTAAGACCAAAGGCTTCAGTTTAGAAGACAAAGGAGGCAGCTCGCATTCAGAGATGTGGGAGCTTAACAGGTTTCTACTCGTATTCTTTCCTGGGTAAGCACCCAGCTAAAGACTTCACCAATTTGGATTTCCTTTAGTTTGTGGGTTACCAAAACATTTCACTCAAAATGAACTCTTAAGAAAAAAGGAAATCTGTAAAATTACAAAGTTGACAAAAGATTTCAATTCCTACAATGACCTGAGGATTAAACACACACACACACACACACACACACACACACACACACAGAGAGAGAGAGAGAGAGAGAGAGAGAGAGAAACTACAGTTCTAAAGAACACTTAGATAATTAATATTAACCATTGGAGAGTGGAATTTATCCAGTGATAGTACTTAAATCACCTACTGTTGCAGATTTGGGGGTGCCAGAAAGGAGATGAGAATCCTGTAGTTTTCTTACACTCTTCCCCTCCTTGCTTTGAAAATCCACCCCTTCAAGTCCCCGTGCTCTCCCTGCTCCCAAAAAGAAGAAAGGGAGGAAGGAAAGGAGGGAGACAGGGAGGGAGGAATGGAAGGAAGGAAGAGAGAAAGGAAAGAGGAGAAAGAAGAGAAGGAAAGAAGGAAGGAGGGAAGGGAGGGAGGGAGAGAAGGAGAGGAAGGGAGAGAGAAAGGTTGGAAAGTCCTGGGGTGAAAGAAGACTCCTCACCCTGGGACAAGGGTTATCTTAACCTCTTCTCCACTATTTATTTAACTTGTGTGTCCAGTCAGCGGAAAGCCACTACTCTGGGGTCCCTGGGACAGTTTAAATCTCTGGTGACTCACTTAACACAATAGATTGTTTTAATCAACTCGTGTCCTGGCACCATCTCGAAGGGGAACATAAACAGAAGCGCGCACCGCTCGGATCTGCCCTTTTCCAGCAGGGGATCCAATTACTTGGTGAGGGTCGCCTCTCTGCCCCCGTACTATTTTTAAGAAGAGATTTTAACCCCTAACTCCGAGGCTACATTTCTGTCTTTAAAAGCCGGGGTTCGGAGTCGACAGGGGAGGAGAAGGCTGCAGCCGGGTTCGACTGGGGAGCCCACTCGGCCCAGCTCTGGGCGTGCGGGAAGGGCTTACTGCAGGGCCTTGGTCACCGCCTGCATGCCCCCAGACTGGCCCGGGCACCGTCGCCAGAGCGCGGCTCGGGGAAACGCCAGGCTGGGGCGCCCCCACGGCGGAGCTGGGATCCGAAGACAATGCCAAGCCACAGCGGTGGCGCGCCTGTTCCTCCCAAGCCTAAAAAAGTCTACAAATGACTCTGGCTGACGAAGTGACAGGCCGATCGATGCCTCTCCGCCCCTGGCCTTGCACCGCGAGCTGCGGAGAGGCCAGCGGGATGAGCAAGGCGGCGGGCGACGACAAGGGACAACCTGGACGTCCGAGCCGGAGAGGAGCCTCCAGCCTCCAGTCTCGCGTGGTCCGTCGCTAGGGAGGCGCAGTGAAGCGAGGCGGGGGCCTCTGGGACACACGCTAAGGGGATCCCCGCGGATGTGGTGCCCGGCGGCGTGTCGCAGCCCGGCGCCTGGTGTCCGCGGTTCAGCTGAGGCGCGCGTGGGACCGGAGGAAGCCTGGAACCCAGCTCCCAAGGGTGCGCAGCGAGTTTGTGGGCGTGTGCAGGGAGCGCGCGAGGGGCTCGCTGAGCTCCGCGTCCAGGACCGACTATTCAGTCCCTCGGGCTTCCAGTGTGGCCGGATCCCGCGGCTCCACTCTTCCGAGAGTCTCCATCTCGCCGTGAGGATGGGCAAGTGGGTCCAGTCGCTGTTTCCCCGGTTCCTCCATCCCGCGGCAGGATCACCCGCAGCACTCGGACGGGCGCCCCCAGACGTCCCCGGCCCCAGAGCCCCGCTTCAAATGCAAGGGACCCCCCCCCTCCCGCACACGCACACTCAGCTTAGCCTGCCCCGACGTCTGCTGCGCAGATGCCGGTACCCGCTGCTCACCAGTGCCTCCGCTCACTGGGCTGCCGCTCCCGCGCTCCCGCAGCCCGGACGCCGAGCCCTCCCTGTGCGGGCGCGCCAGAAGCGCTGTTAGCGGCGGCTCCGGGCGGAAAGAACGGGATGCGGGGCCACAGCGCTCCTTCGTGACATCCTCCTTGCCAGTCTGTCCCTGCAGACCGCGCAGGGTGAGGTCGCTGCAGCCCCGACCTTGGCAGGAAGGACTCCGCGATGGTGCTTCATGGTTTACCCCAGAGGACCGCGGGGCCTGTGCGTGCCGAGCTCACGGAGGGCTGCCGCGCCTCTGCACGGAGAACGCGGGAGTCGTTTTGCAAACCTCTGCGCGCGCGGCCACGCGCACACTCACACTCACACACACGCACACCCACACACGCACACGCACGCACACACTCACACTCACGCACACACGCGCGCACGTACACACACACGTATACATACACGCACGCACACATTCACACTCACGCACACACGCACACTCACGCACACACGCGCGCACACACTCACAGTCACGCACACACATACACGCGCACACGCACACACACTCACACTCTGACCCGCGCCTCCGCTCTCACCTGTCAGTGCGGCCGGTCGTCGGGGCCTGCGCTGTGGACGCGTGGCGCGGTGTGCGGCCGCGGCCGGAGCCTCCGGGGCTCGGCGTGGGGTCAGCCGGACGGAGAGGAACGCTCTCGCCGCACAGTGGGTCGCCCGGTCCGCGGAGGGCGCACCGAGTGCGGGGCATCGCTCAGTCTCCCGTTTAAATGCTGGCGGCCGTGCGCGGCGCCCGGGGCCGCGCCTCACCATTGGCCAGGCGCCGTCGCTGCCGCGGGACCCGCTATCCACCCCCTTTCCCGGTACTGCCCCCGCCCCCCGCACCCCTCCTGCCTCCCCGCGGGGTCCTCTCCGCCTGCCTCGCCTCTTTGTCTGCTCCCCCCGCCCAGGCCGGCTGGGAGAGGTCACCCCAGGGAACCGCGCCTGGAATGCACGGCAAATCACATTTTCCGCTCCCGTTGGAGGGGGAAGCGCGGGAGGAAACATCCCCCCGCGCGCGCCCCCGGCCCCGGCCCCTCAGTCCCCCCGTGCCCCGGGCCTGGGCTTTCTTCCTCTCGCCACCCCCGCTTCGCCTGCGTCCGCCCCGCGACGCGCTCGGTTGCGGAGACGGCGCTGGAAAGAACAGGGTCTCGGTGGCATCGGGACAGATTAGGCGATTCTTCCACCGTGGAGGTAGCAAGGACTGCCGGCCGCTGTGGTTGAGCGGTCGCCGAGGCTCCAGCTTGGCTCCGCCCAAGGCCCCCAACTTGGAGGGTGCTGACCCTGGTGCCCCCGTTAACCCCGGCGGGCTCGCGGGCCGCCAGCAGGAGCCTGTCGCCAACGTGACACCCTCCTCTCCTCGCCCGCCGCGGGCTCTTTCAGCTCAGACGCGGGCGGCCTCCGCTGGGAGTGCACGGAAAGGAATAACGGGGGCAGGGGGAGAGTAAACCGAAAAGGACCCCCCAAAATCGAGGTTTCCACTCCTAAGCCATCTTGAAAAGGGAGAGAACAATCGCTAGGCGAGGTTTTCTGTAGCTTGTTAAAGATGTATACATCAGGACAACAAGACGTCAGACGAGGAAATAACGTCCCAGAAATGTAAGACAAAAAACTCCGTGTGTGAGCGACCGATGTCACATTCTGTATCCATTGCGGAGGACCCAATGAATAGCGCCGAACACAGCAAGCGCATCGTTTTCGAAAGATGAGCGAACACTTTCGTTTGTTCTCTTAGCTTGAAAATGGGTTCCTCCAAGAGGCTGTACGCTTTGTGTGTGGAAATTATAGCCCATGCAAAAATCAACCCGGCTGCAGGGTCTGCAGACAGCCTCCACCAGCCAGGTCAGACGACGACTTTGAAAAAAAGTTTGTTATACAAGGAAATGTGAAGGTTTCTGCACTGACTAAAGCAAAATAAACAAAACAATGAAACCCATCAAAAGGTACTTAAGAAACATTCACGATTTAAGTACTTGGCTAAGAAAATAAAATCAAACCACCAAACATGACTTTTTTTTTTCCCCCTTTAGGCAGGCGTTAGGGGGAGGGGGACAAGACACAGTGGACACCTACTAGATATTGTTCGGAACTGGAAATCCATTTTTCAAAATAAATGAAACAAGAAGGAAGTCTGCATTGAATCAGTATCTAGAGGAGTTTCATTGTCTGAATGTTTTGTGCAAACAGCAATTTCTCCTCATAAACAACTCAGTAAATGTTTTCAGTAATTTTTTGCTAAATCATCTTGTGAGCCATTGTTTGTAGTTGACTGCAGGATGCATTCAACAGGACTTTAAAGACTTATCCTGGTGGAGTGGGCTGCAGGAGAGATAAATTGTCAGAAATACATAAAATTGTGTGGGCAATTGACAGTCCAGCCAAAGCCCAACACCAAGCTGTAAGAGCTAGCTGTCCTCTCAGGTGTAAACTATTAGGTGTAAACTATTCCCCTAAAGGAAAGGAACATATTTTAGAAATTCATCCACTTTTTTTAATCTAAAATCAATTCTTTAGTCATTTTTTTTTCAAGATTCATAAACTGCCCCAAATAAATATGCAAAGAGAAAGAGCTTCTTACCTGCTGAATTCGAGCCCTGACACTGTGGTTTTACGTATCTCAATCTGTCTCTATCATTCTGTCTCTATCTAGTAACTGTTGCTGATAATCATTATGACCTCTCCTAAGGGGGCTTCTCAGACCACACCCATTTCACCCCCCCAACAACTCTGTATCCCATTTCATTGCATGGTTGTTCTTCATTGTCACTTACCTTTCTCTGCCACTAGAATGTAAACTTCGAGAGCATGGGGACTTTGTCTATCTTGGTCACTTTGATTACAGGAAGCACAGAGAATACAAAGTGTCTAACACAGAATTGAGTTCAATAAATAGTTGTGGATTGGGAAAGTTCAGCTCATGCCCACTCACTAGGATTATCAACTGAGCGGAATGCTGTGGATATAACCAACACGAGTATGATAAACACGGGCCCTCACCTCACAGTTTACAGTCTAGTATGTTTGTAAATATTTAGATAGATATCCAAGCTTTTTGCCTCATATTTGTGTTTCCACAACTCTCAACCAGCTATTGTAAACCATTATCCAATCAGGATGAAGGCATAAGAGTAAAAACTCTTCAGGCCTCTTTAACCATAATTACATAATTGAAACCTGTTCTCAGTAAGAGGGGAAAGAAGTAGAATGACTCCATGTAGTCAAAGTTAAAATTTTAAAACATATGCCTAAACAATGATCAACAAATGATAAATTGCACTTACAACAGAAACTACTTGCAAATTACTCTGCGGCTGTTGGGAGAAGTGCAGAAACTGCTCAGCTACTGGTTCATAAAAAGGAAGTCCATTTCTCTTGTTTTGCTCACCTGTATACAGAATATGTCTCCATCTACCTCCTAAGATGCTAAGAGGGAGCTACTCTCCAAATTTAGAGAAGAACCTTGAAGGCCTTTGTAGGGAAGTTTTTGCTTAGAGCTGCAAAAGCTATTTATGTCTCTTTACCTAATTACAGAGACTATGTATGCCATTTTACATTAGCTTAAAAAAGAGTAAGCCCTTTACCCATTTGAAACTGATGTTGCATGCCCTTCCTAAAAGAAAATGTGACAATGAATTTGGCAATGGTTAAAGAAAAAGGTATTTGCAATGGTCAAATAACAGTCAAATGATTCTTATCTAGAATGGATTTCTCTTAACACTTAATAAGAAAAAAGCTCCACAAATAACCTAATAGAAACAAAAGGTAGGCAAAGCTCATGAGTTTCACAAAAGAAGAAACCTGAACAGCTAATCAGCATAGAAAAATGGTAGATGACACTAGCAAATTGGGGACATACAAACTGAAATAAGAAGATACCCTTGCTTATATAACAGATTGACAAAGATTTAAGTCTGCCAATATCTAATATTGAAAAGGGTACAGAAAAGCAGTTATTTAAATGCATTGCAAGTAAGAGTGTAAGTATTTCAGAGAATAATTTGTAAACATGTGATAAAATTAAACATGCCCCTAGTGTCCCACCCAGCCTTTCTAGGTAAACAACTGAGAAGTACTTACGTGCGATTAGGAGGACTAGAAACACGTGTGAGTAGTTCTGTTGTAATATTGTTTATAACAATCTTAGTGTCCATCAACAGGAGAAGGAGAGGCATATGAGGTTATTCGTATAACAAAATGCTGATAGCAATAAAAAGAAATGGACTAGATTTTTATATTTCAACATAGACCTCAGAAACATAGTAATGTTTAAAAAAGGCAACAAGTAGCAAAGTGATACAAGCAGTATGACACTATTATGTATATTTTATGTAAACATATAAAACAATAGTATAAATTGGTTATGAAACATATGTGTTCATGTAAATGTATAAATTGTGGATCGGAAACCAAGCCTTTGATGGTGTGGGGTAGAGTGGATTGGGCATCAAAGACAAAGAGATTTCAGTTTAATAATGCTTTTTATTTTATTTTTATTTCGAATTTTTTCCTTATGTTTTCTTTTTCAATTATGTTGACATTCAATATTATCTTACATTATTAGTTTTAGGTGTACAGCATAGTGGTTAGACATTTATATAATTTAAGAAGTGGTCTCCCTGATTAGTCTAGTACTCACCTGGAACCATACATGATTACTACAATATTCTTGGCTATATTCCCTGTGCTGTACTTTATATCTCCATGAGTATTTTGTAACTACCAATTTGTACTTGTTAATTCCTTGGCCTTTTTTCACTCAGACCCCCAATCCCCCTCCCATTTGGTAACTATCAGTTTGTTCTCTATATCTGACTGTGTTTCTGTTTTGTTTGTTTTGGTTTTTGTTGTTGTTTTGTTCTTTAGATTCTACATGTAAGTGAGATCATATGGTATTTGTTTTTTTCTGTGTGTCAAAAATGGTAAGATTTCATTTTTTATGATTGAATAATATTCCATTGTACTTATGCACCACTTCTTCTTTTTATTGTTAAATTTATTGGGATGACGTTGATTAGTAAAAATTACATAGGTTCCAGGTGTATGTACCACTTCTTTATCCAATCATCTATTGATGGGCACTTGGGTTGCTTCCATGTCTTGGCTATTGTAAATAGTGCTGCAGTGAACATAGGGTTCCATATAACTTTTCAAATTAGTGTTTTGGATTTCTTCAGTTAAATACTCAGAAGTGGAATTGCTGGGTCACAACGTAGTTCTATTTTTAATTTTTTGAGGAACCTCCAAACTGTTTTACATAGTGGCTGTGCCTTTTTGCTATCCCAACAGTAGTACACAAGGGTTCCTTTTTCTCCACATCCTCACAAACACTTGGTTTTTGATTTATTGATGATAGCCATTCTGATAGGTGTGAGGTGATGTTTTATTGTGGTTTTAATTTGCATTTTCCTGATGATTAGTGACATTGAGTATCTTTCCATATGTCTATTGGCCATCTGTATGTCCTCTTTGGAGAAATGCCTATCCACATCCTTTGCCAATTTTTTAATTGGGTTGTTTGGTTTTTTTGGTGTTGTGTTGTATAAGTTTTTTACAAATTTTGGATATTAACCCCTTATCAGATCTATCAGTGGCAAATGTCTTCTCCCATTCAGTAGGGTGTCTTTGTGTTTTTTTGATTGCTTCCTTTGCTGTGCAAAAGTTCCTTAGTTTAATGTAGTTCAATTTGTTTTTATTTATTTTTGTTTCCCTTGCCCAAGAAGAGAGATCAGAAAAAATATTACTAAGAATAATGTCAGAGTGTTTATTACCTATGTATTCTTCTAGGAATTTTATGGTTTTTGGGTCTTATGTGTTAGTCTTTAATCCATTTTGAGTTTATTCTTGCATATGGAGTAAAAAGGTGATGTAATGCTTTTTAAATTTTTATTTTTAAAAATCTTGAAATGCATATGGCAAAATGGTGACAATCATGATGTTGAGTGGATGGGTGCATGGCTATTTGTTAGATAGTCTATTTATATTTAAATTTTTATTTCTAAATATTAAAGAATATATATGATCTTTTTATCATAATTTCAAGAGTGATTTTAGTCATCATTTGGACACTGAGGATTTTTCCTTCCTGTGTGTTGACCGTAACCAGCTCCAATCAAGGTAGACATGTTTCCAAAATACTCATATTGGTGTTTATATGTCTGCTGATCGGTCTTCTCCTAGAGAGGGTCAGCTCCTGGCTATCTACCTCATTCTCTTCACATAAATAGTCAAACATTTACTAGTTTCCTGTATATGAAAAATGCATGTTCATGTGAGAATTCTGAACAATGCTGCCAAATACAGGTACACGGATGGATGAATCATGCAGATCGTTTTAACTCCATCCCGACCTAATTCCATGCAAGTATGTATCGTGTGCAGTGCAATATGCAAAAGGCGAAACCACGAAAGTATGGACACAGTCCTTCACAGTCAATACGTAAGTATTAATTAAGTAAAATAAGCTCTTGAAAAATTTTTTTTTTTTAATTCATTTTTATTGTTAGACTTATTGGGGTGACATCTGTTAGCAAGGATTACATAGGTTTCAGGCATACAATTCCACAGTGCATTGTCAACTTGATGCATAATAAGTTCACCGCCTAATGTGACCCCTCTTTCCATCCCCTTATATTTAGCTTCCCCCCCAGCTCTTGAAAATTTCAGACACATAACAGACACCTATAAACAGCAGTGTCTGCGTAGATACTAGAGTTCAGTTGGGAGCTAAAACAAAGACAATGAAAGTATAATATCAGCATGGGTCATGTCTTATGTATCTTTATATTTTCAGTGTGCAAGGCAGTGGATGCCACATGGTCGGTGGCTGTTAAGCTACTAAGTGAGTACTTGCATGGGGGGAAAGAAGAAAAGGAGACAGGGAGGAAGGGGGAGCGGGGAATGTGGACAGGAGAGGGGAGGGGAGGGGAGGGGAGGAGGAGAGGGGAGCGGAGAGGAGAGGACAGGAGAGAAGTGGAGAGGAGGAGAGGGGAGAGGTGGAGAGAAGAGTGGGGAGCAAAAGGGTGAGGCCATCCCAGTAAATGGCACAGCAGCTTGTACTTTTGGGAAAACCAGTCAGTATTATGAATACCCCACAGCGTGGCACAGGCAGAACAGCAAACCCTTCTGGCTCTCTTTTGCTGCGTCGTAAGAATCACTCACTAAAAGTTATCGTTCTCAGCCTGTTTTCACTGCAGTGACAGAACCTGAGAGACATGCCTGACCGTGGAGCAACACAGGCTGAAACTCTGAGGCCCCGGACTGGGGCCGAGATGTGGGAGTAAAACCAGGCAGAGATGTCCTTGTCAGCATTCCCACACCCAGTGGCAGCGCATAAAGGAACCTGCTGCAGATGAGGCCCTCCTCTCTGCAGCTGAGTGACTCCTTACTCCGATCGTTTCTATGTTTCTGAGCTCTCTGACATGGCCTCACTCAAGGAAAAAAAAAAAAGGATGGGGTCTTTAATCAGTTATTGATTTGTTTGCTTTCCCTTAGGGCTTAAACTGCTGTGATTCTTAATTTTCTCCATCTTTGTAAGGTGTATTTTCCAAGAAAAACTCATTCCACTGCCATTGTAAAATGCCAATGCTGTGGAGATCTGCCGAAGGTGCTTAGGAAGTGGAAGGTCTCTGTGTTTTATGCCATTGTCTTGGGCTGCCCTGTTGCTCCTTTTACTTTTGCCTTATTGACTTTATTTCCAGCCTTTGTTCCCTTCAAACATGGCTATTTAGTAGGAGCCATGTTTTAAGATTGATCTTTTCACTATTTGGTCCTTTTTTAAATGTGTGGAAACACCCTTGCGATTTCTGTTTTTAAAAGTCACTGTATTGGCTTATTAGATCTTTTAAAAGACTTTATAACATTATAAAAATATCACAAACTCATCATAGGAAGCTTGGAAAAGAGAGAAAATACAAAGAAAATAAAAATTGCCCACAATCCACAACCCCCTAATAATCACTGTGTACACCTACACTCACATTACACAAGCATGCATACATATATGGATTTTCTTCTAGTTATATAAAGTGTGTGTGTGTGTTTGTGTGTGTGTGTGTGTGAGTGTGTGTGACTTATCACTGGTTTTTATCAATTACTTAGTATGTATCCAACACTAAGCTTTACATACATTATCAATTTAATCTTCACAACAATTCTATGATGTTGATACTATTATTTGCTCTTTTCAAAGGTGAGGAGATCGATACCCAGAGAGGTTGTGTAACTACCTCAAGGGCACATGCAGTAGGAGGCAGAGGAGGGTACCTGTGCCCCCTTCACTTACCTCCTACACTATACACTGTGTAGTTAGCGCCCACCCTACACACTGTGTTAAAACTGATATTCAAACACCACAATTACTTTACAAAAAAAGCACCCTAAATACCAAGTGACTTAAATAATTCCATAGTTGGTATTATCAAGACATTTGGTTGTATGGACATAATTATGAGAAATATGAGTTTGAATGCGGCATGACTTTACTTACAAAGAATTCTGAGCCCATGGCTATTGAAAACTCTGATAAGCTCAGTTTTCTTGGAGTTTTGAATAAATACTGCCATACTGCCATTATAATTGTTATTAGTGAGAGCATCAGTCTAATTTTTATAATTAGGAGCTCTTATAAGTTCAGTGCTTTGGGTCTGCTCTGGGTAGAGAAGTGTGAGGCTAAAGGTGAGAAAGTAAATTCAAGATCCCCTTTCCCTTCTGAAAATCAACATGAGCAGGGTACCAAGGCACACTTGGCTCACAAAAGGTCCAAATTCAAATCTCTTTTAAATCTTTGTTTCTTCCTCACTCCTTCCCTCCCTAGCATAAAGCGTGGATCATCTGGAATATGATTTCTCATTCCTTTTTTTAAAAAGGAGACAAAAATGTAAACTGTGGGCTCCTCACTGCTATGTCAGGGCGATGCATGTGTGCTTTATGTAAACGAACCATTCGTCTATTAATGTTTGCAAAGAGCTCATAGATATAAGGCATTTGGGACACACTCTCTGCAGAAATGTGGTGCCATCGGAGAGAGGATCAAAGAAGAAAGAAGTCAATGGTAGAAGCAATTCCTTTCTACTCAACAGGAAGAGAATGTGAAAAGAAATCTCTAAGAGAGCACCGCGCCGCATGTTGCCTGTGTTGAAGGCTGGGTGGGAGGGGACGAGCATTTTGAAGGAGACTTGGCAGCCTTGCCTGTAATGTTTATTTCTATACTATCGTTTACTTGTCTGTGGCAAGAAAGAGAAAATAAAGAGGACATACTTGGGACTGGACAATTTGGCAGTGAGTTCCCAGATACTGGTTTCCAGATAATGTCCCACGCGTCTCCCAGAGGCACCAGGGGTTTCCCGGTGACTGGTCACCCCATCGCCTGAGTGGTGAGGGGCTCCCAGGGGCATAGGTCCACCTGCCCACATGCCCACCATGATGTAGGAAAGTGCAGGGCTGAGCATGGGAGAAATCCTTGAAGACTGCAAAGTGGTTCTTGGCCACAGGGACAAAGAGTCCAAGAAGTCATTCTGTCTGAAAGTAAGTCGTAATGATTTCTGCAGCAGCCACTCTGCTAGCCAGAGAAAGGCGTGCATGCCGGTGACCAGATTAGAACGTACTAGCCCTAGAGACACATCTCTGAGGTCACCTCTCCACACCAGCAGCCTCCAAGTGCCTGCTTAGCCCATCTGGGGACACTAGCCTGAGCCCCTGATCATGTTTTCAATCTTCCCTCAAAGGAAGGGAGGAAGGGAGAGAGACGGAGGGGGGCGGGGAGCAGGAAGGGACAGAAGGGCGGGGAGCCAGGGGGAGCGGTCATTCCTTTCCAATAAGAAAGACAACTCCGGGTGGTGAGCACGCGATGCAGCACACAGATGCGCTACAGAAATGTACGCTTCAAATCTGTGTAATTGTACTAACCAGTGTCACCCTAACACATTCGATAATAAAATCAAAACGAAAAGAACGACAAATTATGTCAGAAAACAACAGCTTCCCTTCACGGGTACCTGAGCTTTCGCTCTGTGGGGCTACGTGCCCATTGTACTAGCAATTATGGCTGTATGAGCTGTGTCGTCGCTCTTAGGGCAAGAGTGTTACCATCAGGAAGGGGACCTCCAAGTGAGGGCCTGTTTTGGGGAACGCATTTAATGCCGAGACGGGGTGCAGCCGGGAGGCCAAAGGGCAGGAAGCTGAGCCCAAGCGCCTGCTCCTCCCCGGGCTCAGGGCCTGACTGTCTCGGCCGGTCCCTGAGCACGCTGCCCGGCCGCCTGCCACGCCTCGGCTCCTGCCGCTTAGAATTTCCCATCCTCAGCCTCCCTGGGGCCTCGTCCTCCAAGGCTCCTTCCTGACCCCTCAGCATTTGCTCTGCTTTTTGCCTATTGCTACCATGTCTCTCCTCATCCTTGAGTTCCCTGTGGTCCAGCTGGGTCCTCTGAACAAGGGAGAGGCTCAGTCGGCAGATGTTTGCGGACCTGGAAGCAAGGAGTTTGCTTAAAACAAAGGAGGCTGGGTTGAATTGTAACTAAGTGCCCAGATCTCCTCATTATTTCTTCTGTTTCAGCCCATTGCTGCGGGAGTTGTGTCAGAGGTGCTGTCGATGTAGGAAATGTCCAAACCTGAGGAGAATTTTTATGGGTTTATTTGAGTCAAACAGACAATTGCCAGGAAGCAAAATCTCGAGGAATTGAAAAAAAACTGCTCTAGAGAATGGGAGTTCTGCAGCTCGTTTTATACATTGGAATCAAACAGGTAGAGGCAGGAGCTAACCTACCTGGGTGGAAAGTTACGGGGGCGGGGGGAAGCAAAGTGGGGGGCTCTCCGGGATTGGGTAAGCAGTGCCATGGAGAGACCACACCGCTTTCACACGGTGGTGCTAACTCGATCGGTACACAGCGTGGCGTGTGGGGAACGAGACGACAATGGGCACGTCTGTGCTCTCCATGCTGTGCTGGGAGGTCGTGCCCTGGGGGGGTCTGGAAACGGCGGGTGAATCTGACATTTCAAAGGGGTGGTATTCTAGAGGCAAAAAGAGAATCGACAGGCTCACTTCACGTAAAAATCGGCCTTTGTCAAGGAATCCACAGGCCTCGGATGTGACCGCCGCCATGCTCGCTTTTAGTTCGGGATTTTTATGTTCAGGCCGTCCTGCGTGGTTCCCCTCGGCCTCTGAGTTTTTAGGGCCCTGCGTGCAGGCCGCCCCGAGCTTGCCAGGTTTGGCGTGGGACCCCTTTTCCGTCCACGGTACTAAACACTAGAGCTCATCCCAAACTTGGGTGCGGGTGAGAGCAGTTCAGGCATTGGGCTCGAGTGACCCCATTTCCTCACTGTCACCACCCCAGCCCAGGTCAAGGTCATTTCTCTTCTGGAAGGCTGCAGTTGCCTCTTTAAGGCCCTCCTCACGTCCATCGAAGCTGACGGACACAGCTTCTGGACTCAGCTTTTGTGGACCGGTCGCATCTGCCCCTGGCCAAAACCCTTTCTTCCTAGCTCTCCACAGACGTTTAAGTGACCCAGGTGGCTAATTTGCTTCGCATTGTCTGTCTCCTCGTGCCTGTAGGTTTTGGGGGGCAGCCACCCTCCGCCTGGTTCACTGTCTCCCCCACTTCCAGTGGTGCCTGGAATGTAGTCGTGCTCACAAACATTTGTGCAACGAATAGGTAAAAGGCGCAGAGTGGTCGTCACTCTCCTCCACGCTGCAAGCCGCCACGACCTCCCGTCTTCTTCACTCAGCTTCTGGTTTCCAGTCTTGGACTGAACTTCAGAAAGGAGTGTGACATGGCCCTGGGATCCAAGCCCCCGAGTGGAACCTCAGTCCTTAGCTACGCTGTGGGATCAGAGAGCATAGCCCTGTCCTCTGTGCGTGCCCTACCCACCGAGAGACAGCCAATAATGATGGCACAACCTCATTCTGGAAACTTCTATGATCCCTAGTAACTCCCCATGTCAAACCAATCATGAGACAACATTCCAGAGGCCTCAGAGAGGTGAGCTCCACAGCCTGCCCGGTAGGACAGCAGCCACTCCTCCGGAAACATCACTGTGGAGTTCCGTGACAACATACTACCGCGTCCCCCCCCCTCATGTTTCTGAGACCTTACAGGTTCGTTGCCGGCAGATAGTCTTGTTTCCTTAGCTCGGTGACATAGGGCACGAGAGCAGAACGTCACACTGAATAAGAGAAGGAACTTTTGCATATGAAATGGGCATGATGCATGTTTTGCCACTGATTTCATTTCTTACTCTTCTGAAACAGAGTCAGTAGCTAGCCAAATCCGCCCCAGGGCACCCATAGTTCCAAAGGCCCCTCCTTCCTTCACTATTTATCGGGGAGGCCCAAGTATCTCGTCCTGATTCATCCTGAGGAAACAGGGAAGAGCTACAGCACTCCCCACAGCTGTTGTTCTGAAGGCACGATCCCAACCTCAGGGGGATCCGGTACTCCTGGGAGGAGACGGGCTGGTTGAGAAGGTCTGAGGTCTTAGAAGTAAATTCAGGTGACCCCAAAATATGTCTTTCAGATCTGGCAGAATTATGTGAGACTGTACGTGTCGTCTTGCAGGCTGCTCACACAGCGGGGGAGTTTTCTTATTCTACCTGCTCCGCTGCTGGCCACTGAGGTCACTGATTCTCATGCTATCTCTCCTTGCAATTGTGGGAATGGTTTCCCCCAATTCACCAGGCAGCCGAGTCACTGGAAGAATTAACCCTTTTCCCACTTGCCCCCTGAGAATACTCACAGGTGGCGCTTTCAGCTGCAGCTTTTACCCTGAGCTAATTCATGGATCATAGTCCTAACCTTACCTCTGAAACGATTAAATACCTACCATATACATTTCTGTTCCATTAGGATTAGAGACCAGTTCTGTTTAGAAATAACTCCGAGAACAGTTTTTGTATTTTATTCTCACGTTGACAACCAGTCAGCATTGCCTCAGCCTCAGAGAGCGTGTTTGTGTAAAACATGGAATGAATGTGCCAAGCAAGGTGCACTTTTTTTCTCTGAATGGGAATTAAAAAATGTTTTTGATTCTCAGATCTTGCTCCAGACTACTGAACCAGAATTGCCTAAACTGGGGCCCAGGAACCTCTATTTGTACAAAGCTCTCCAGGTGATGCTGACCAGCAGTCAGGTTTGGAAATCACTGGTGTAGGCAAGTCCAAGTGCACGGAAAGTCCATCGCCAAACTACCTGGGCCACTTTGGACAAACCAGCTCTTGGACTCTCAGGAAAACAGGGGAAACAATACCTACATCATCGAGTTGTTGCAGAATTAGAGGAGATTTTGCATGTGATCTATCCCTATATTTTAATAGACTAAATTAGATAAAACTCTGCTGGTGACCGAGAAGCTTCTAGAGTCTCTTTCTGAAATAGTGTTTAGCTTCCTCTTCTGTGTTTAATTCCTTACGAAACTTTATTTCTCCCTTTGTCAGTCACCAAGGATAAGACCATATGTAGATGAATCACAAGACCATTATGCCATGTGTTCTAAGAGCCTTTCCAAGTTCATTGCTGCAAGAAACGCTCAACATTTAATGCATATTGTTTCTCGATATCTTTCCAAATGGCCAGTGCAGTTTCCATTTCTGGGAAATTACATAGACATGTCTGGATCCAACTCTTTTATCTTTACATTTCCAACTGCTCTGTTTTCCTTCTTTCTTCCCATCAAATTCTCATATTTTGACAGTTTTAAGACTGGCTCTTCCTTGATCTTTTCCTTCCTATAATATATTGAATTGAAATGAGCCCATTCTCCTTAGTGTGTCTCCTCTCCAAACACAAAACACTCCGAAGTTCATATTCTTCCTCTGTGAGTGGGTTCACATCACAAAAAGCTTGTGGTTTCATCCATCATAAACAAGAGTGTTTTAAATGAACTCTGTTTCTTTTCTCTCAAGCATCACAGAAAGTTTGGGATGAAGTGAAATAAATTTTTTAGCAAGAAAAGTTCCTTATTTAACATAGTAGTGATAAAAATATGTAAATCGGTTCACTAGGAACAACTTCTAAAATGCTTTAACTTAAAAGGAAACGCTCGGGTAGCCACCCGCAGTGAATCAGGAGGAAAACACTCTGACCTCTTGAAAAAGCTGTTTATACTGTTCAGTGCTGACACAACGTACCCAAAAAAAGCCCTTTCTGTCGTGATGTGAGGCAAAGGCAAACTGCATGTGGGAGCATCTGACCGTACGTCACTGAGGAATGCTGCAGTTTTGCTTGTTGTGCACCCACTTGATCTGAACGTATTTACAAACCGTCTCAGCTGCCGGCAGCATTCTGTACCAAACACATCCATTTGTAAAAATAGAAGAAATACTGTATTCGCATTCTCAATCCTCCTCTTTATTAAAATGAAAATACTGCAATGTGGTTTGAGTTGTGAATCTATTGAGGACATCTTTGATGAATCAACAGTCAGGACATATGTCAAAAGTGACTTTGAAAATTTCCCATGGGTTGTTGGTCGGGGGGGAGGGTAGACTATTGGGCATCTCTTCTTTCTGGCTCTGCCATTGACCCATTCGCTTTCTAAGTTCATCTGCCGTTACAATTAAAACAATCCTCTCTCCTACGCCAACCTCTCTCAGAGTTTTTCTAAGGTATGACAGACTAATTACAAAGTGTCTAATGTTTTTGGATACTGGTATCATCTAAACATAACACATTATTTCCCATCAGACACCCTGAAATAGCATCATTCAATCTGAGAGCTCCCCAAAGCAGTGGGGTGGGGGTGGGGGTGGGGGGAATAAGCTATGTGCCCAATCCAAAAGTAGAAAATACAAAACAAAACAAACAACAGCAACAATAACAGAAAGTTAAAGTTTAGTGAAAAATGAAAAAGAAGAAACCTGCATCTTAACCTTTTTCATTCATGCCATCGTGCACCTAGCGGGAAAGGTGGTTCCCGTGTCAGTACTAACGACAAAGCTTGAGTTTGATGTCCATCTTTGCCACAATTACCCATTTTCTTTAGAACACACTTCCTTATCTTATCAATCAGGAAGTTTGTGGGGAAAACAAGTCATCTCTAAAATTCCAGAATCTACCATTTGGCCACACTTTCTCCTGTGGAGCGATTATAAAATAGTGAGTTGATGGCTAAACTGAGATCAGAACAACTGGGCTCTACACACCCAGGACTGGCCTACGCCTTTGTGGAAATATGTAAATTACCCGATTACATATTTTTTTATAAAAAGGAGGAGAAAAATATGATGTGAACTAGTTTCACTTTTAAGAATAATATTTTATGAATGCTGGCTCATTAGCATAAGAATAGGTAACACTTATAATCTTCTATGTAAACACTGGGATAAATACTTCAAATATTGAATATGGTCAACTGGTACCCAAGATCTATTCCCACCTTCCACGTGCCTGCCTGTATTGCAGGGGCTGGAAAGCTAAAAACTACATTAGCTGACTCCCTGGCAGCTAGGATCCTGGAAGCAAAATAGAATACCTAATAAACACATCCCCATGAGATTTTGAAGGTGAAAGAAGAAAGAGAAAAACTGTGTTTTCTGCTGCTGTTTCTCCACTGAAAGACAGTAGCTGCAGGGAAACAGCATTTCTGTGGCAAGACAACAGCTCCGGCAGCGTCACGCCTTAGTCACAGCAGTGTGATGGCAGCAGTGACATGCACTTCCTGCCCTCTGGATCCCAGCGATGATGGTGACCTTGAACTGGTTAAGTTTAGCTATGGGTTCTTACCTCCTGCTCCTCCACATCTTCAAATAATTTTGTAAACTCAATTCCTTGTATTAAATTGCTTTCATCTGGAAAAATCCAGAGGAAAGAATTTGTTTCTTGCACTGTAATCTGACTAACTCTGAATTTGGCATCCAAATCAAGGTTCAATACAGGTAATATCTACTTTATCAAACTGATGTGAGAAGAAGTTCCCTGCTATATTGCCTACTTTATCAGTTTCACAAAGTAGATATTACCTTGCTCATTTGTCAAATGAAAGAACTAAAATTTAGTGAGTTGAAATCACTTGTTCAAGGTCACACCACTTGCAAGTATAATGGCAGAACCCAAGGTCAAATGTAAATCTAATTACAAAGCTTTGTACCTAACTGCACTGTTGAATTGTGATGGTATGGAATCAAATACATAATAATCATGTACAAAGAGCTGAAGATTCATTTATTTATTTTGCTAAAACCTACAGGATAGTGAGTCTGTATTTTGTACATTTTTATATAAAACTCCCATAGCATGGCTCAGTATTTGGCCCCTTAAATAGGTCCTTGATGAGTTGCTGCTTGAAAGAATAAACGAAGGAACAAATGAATGGTGTTGCGATGAATTCTATCAAGTAAAGGGACATGAAACAATGAAAATTCATAGTATGGCCTGCTTGGGGATAAACCACTATAATTGCTAAATTGGTGTCTTTAAGATATGTCTCACTCTTCATGTCTTCCATTGCTATTGCAAATATTTTTCTGTTTCCTGTGTATATGTTTTTGGTTTCTGTTGGAAGGAATAACTTATCGACAAATTCTATTGCCATATTAAATTCATCAAACAATATAACGTTCTATTAGGATGACCTTGTAGGTCTATCTCATCCCATCCTGTGGCAACTCTTTTCTAAAAGATTCAAGTTAATTTTTCTAAACCAAAGGCAAACACCTTGCCTTTGCTTATGAACTTCAGGACCCATGTTGCAGGAAAGTCATTCATAAATGTCTTCACTAGTCGTCTGCGTGGTTTCCCCTGTGCCCATTAGCAATCAAGTTTTCTTTCAGTAACTAGTTTTGATCACTTAGATTGGCTCCTGCCACTAAATCTGCTATATTCTACACATTTTCTCTCAATTGCCAAACCCATGAGCATTTTAGGAGGAAATTTGATCCATATGTTTCTGATTCATCGACAATGAAGTCACCAAACTGGGGAGAGCAGCTGACAGCCACAAAGTCTTGGTAGAGTCTCTTTTTACCTTTAGAAACAGGAAGTCAGGTACGTGATGAGCAAGCACCCACATCTTGTTGTGCTCCAGCTGCTGGTCAAACCCAAGCCTGGGCAGGCTTCCGGGCATGTTACTTTTCCAAGACGTTAGCCTCTTTCTGGTAGGTTGGCTTTTGATGGATTTCGTCAGTAATATCCTGGATGTCGCTTTTGCTAAGTGATGGAACTGACCTACTCTGTTGACTCCTCCTTTGGGCTCTCTTTCTGCACCAATGTTGCCCAAGCTGTTTCTGTTCTAATTCCCAAGGCTGTCACTGTAGCACATGCTATAGTCAAAGGCCAGCATGTGCCCTGTGGGCTGCCCACATGCCTACTGGATATTCCTCTGGTCAGAGTAGTACTGGCAGACGGAAGCCCCTGGCATAACCTAAGGCTGCCCACAGGTCGGCCCTCACGGTAAATAGGACCCCTGCCATCCTTGG
Organism: Lyroderma lyra; assembly: GCA_004026885.1. Taxonomy (NCBI): domain Eukaryota; kingdom Metazoa; phylum Chordata; class Mammalia; order Chiroptera; family Megadermatidae; genus Lyroderma; species Lyroderma lyra. The sequence goes on from PVJL010003277.1 coordinate 134,962, forward strand.
AGAGCACCAGGTTGAGGTATTTGGCTGGAACTCTGTGCCTTGATACTTTCTGAACTGCCAACCTTTGTGCAGTGACTTGGGGGGAAACAGGAAGAAGAGAGAAGTCCCATTGGCTAGTTTTAAAAGGACCTGAGATTCATAAACATAACTTCAAGTCAACCTGTCCATCCCACCCAAGGAAGAAGTAATCCTCCCTATCCTTCTTCACACATAGCCTAAGATGATTAACCTTTTATTACTTAAAACTTTCCATAATGTTTATTCACTCAGCAAGCAGCTATTGCCTTGGTCAGGACTCATGCAAGTGGCAGCAATAGAAAAAAAATGAGATATAGTCCATGACTTCAAGGGACTTCCAACCAGTAGAGCCAGAGACACAAAATAAGCCAATATGTATCAGGCAGCAGAGTGGTACAGGGTTGACTATTGACTGTGGAGCTCGAGAGACTTAAGTTCAAGTTCTAACTCTGCCACTTACTAGTTGTGGAATCTTGGTTAAGCAATGTAATCTGTCAGCCTCCATAGTTCTGTCTGCAGGGAGGGAGGATTAAATGAACCACGTACAGCGAACCTCTTCTCCATTATTATGCCCCACTACAGGGACTGTACTGAAGTCTATGTGAGGTCCCCCAGGACCACAGAGGAGTGTGGTAAGAGAATCAGGGATACCTCATTTGAGGAAAAGAGGGACCTCTGACCTAGGTGAAAGTTGCTGGGAAGAATATCTACTCAATAAGTTGGAATTCCTTTTCTCCTGGAATTAAATTTAAGTCCGCTGACAAAATGAGAGGGAGGTTGTATATCCATCTGGCACTGAGACCAGCTTGCTTTACAAAGAGCTCCCAGAGCTCCCAGCACTGGGAATTTCAATGTGCCCTGAGATTTTAGCATTTCTAGTTCCTGCATCCCCTCCTCCTAGTCCTTCTTGACTAGATTATAAACTTGAGCGGCCTTTGGCCAGTCTGCCCACTGTCACCAGTGATCTTTCTAAAATATAGACTTGATAATGCTTCATCCCCTTATGAAATCCTCTTGGGACTTCTCATCCTTCAGGATAAAACCCACACACTTTACAGCACGGTCCATTCTGCTCTTCATGACATAGGCTCTTCCTCACCATATTTACCTCTTGGTTCCCACACACGTTGCCCTTAGAACTATCACCAGATTAGACTCACTAACGTGCTGTTGCCTCTCTCTCTTCTGTAGTTTCTCACATGCATTCCTTTGTTTGAAACATTCTGCTTTCCATTCTCCCTCCTAACTTTGAAAAACTCTTTAAGACTCAGCTCGGTGTGACCTCTGGCTTCCCTTCCTGATCCACCCACTTTCGTGGTGGACTAGGTTAGCCGTCCCTCTTCTGGGTCCTCAATACACCTGCACAGATTCTGCCATGACTCCTGTCACCTATCAGCCTCTCAGCATGGTAGGTTCCTTGGGTCATAAATCATTTTTGTCTCCTCACCTGGCTCAGTCGTGACTCGTGAAATATTTGTGAATGAATCACAGAATCTTAGAGACAATCTCAGTCATCCTCCTACTTGGAGGTCCACAAATGCCCTCTGCAGATTAAAGTAGGTGCCCAATGAAAAGGCTACTTCAAATGCCAGCTCTTCTGTGTGTAGGAGGAGAATGGAAGACCATCCAGAGCAGAGACAAGGAATGAAGACTATTTCTGGGAGAAAGGCCATTGGCTCTTGCTGATTACCGCAAAAGGGTCCAACTAGAGCTGGTCTGTTTTTGAGTGGTCCTTGGAAAGATGACGGGGAGAGGGTGGTGAGGAGGCACATGTTGGAGCACTTCCACATGGAGCTGTGTTGTACTGTGGACAGCAGCTATGACTGGGAACTAAGCAGGTTTTAACTTTGTAGCCCAAATCTGGAGCCCATGTCAGCCACCTCGGAGCGTTACTTAGTCTGGCATCCTGCTAGATTAGTGTCTGGGCATTAGACAAGACCCGGCTTCACCAACAAGGCTGTGTGGTAGCAAAATGTGCCTGCAGTGCTTGACCATGCCCTAGGGATCCCACCCCACCCTGGGATCCCACCCCACCCCTCCCCCACTTCAGACTGATGAAGTGCCCTGGATGTCTTAGACAAATGTTCGGAGGGGCCCTAAGGAAGGAGATTCTGGACCACCCACCAGGCACGTGCTTGAATGATTATTGAAAACAGAAAACGTTTATGGAGTATTCATGTTGATTGCACAGTGATGAGGAACCCAATAGCCCACCAGGCACCCCTTGTAGTTCAATGTGCTGATGGATAGTCTTCCTCCTGTGGAGTAAACGTTCATGGCTCCCAACACCATCACTACGAGGAGAAAAGGGTGCAAAATTTATTTATAAAAAATTGTGCATGTATTCTTACACGTTTGAATATCAGTCACCTGAAGACACTCTCCATGTGATGCAATACACCTATTGAGATGCTTTTTCCACTGCTCAGAACAGTTTTTGACCTGGTCAATTTAGATGCTTTTTAGTGCTTCTGTTGTTTTTGTTTCACCTCTTCCATATCAGCAAAACGTTTCTGTTTGAGGACTTTTTTTTCATCCAGGGAAATAAAAAAAAGTCACTCAGGGTGAGATCAAGTTAACAGGGAGGTGGGGCATGGGAGTCAGGCTGTTTTTGGTCAAAAACTGCTGAACACTCAGCGCGATGTGGGCAGGTGTGTTGTCATGCAGCATCTTGTCCGTGTAAATCTCCCATCATGAAATGGGCAAACGCACTGAAACAGTCTCTGAAAAAAAATTCACTGAAGCCAAACGCAGCCTCTCACAACAATGCCCTCTGGTACACGGACACAGATGGGCTCCTAGAACACTCACCTAGTGGGGGAAGCCTGTGCTCTCCAGAGATAATTCCTGTTTGGGTGGGGGGTGGGTCCCCCTTGTATTCTGTTCTGTTTTGCTTTAATTTTGTCATAATGAGATTGCTAGAGTTTAGAAATGGGAGCTTTCACTGATGTGGAATTAACTAGGCTCTGAAATGGGTCTGCTACAACATCCTGCCCCATCCTAGGCCTCTGTCATTTTATGTACCATTCTGTTTCACTTTGCAGTGCCACCTCTGGGTGTGGCTTGTTTGAGCCCCCATGTCCCTGTGCCAAGGCAGTGGCACCTGAATGATCACCACATGATTCTGTGACATTTTAAACACAGGATTTCAAATAGAAGAACTTTAATACAGAAAATTGGTCACACAAGTGACAGAGGATCCAGGAAGCTGCAGGCGTTAGTGAAATAACCCAGAGGGTAAGAATACAGAAGAAGCCACCATTTCCTCTGGCTGCAGGGACTAGGGGAGGAAGAGACATGACTGGAGCTTGCGGGGGAGGCGCGCCCGGCAGACACTGGAGCCCCTGCAAGATGCAGCTCCTGGGAGAAAAAGCAAATTACCCTGCTCTCTCCTATTCTCTCACCTTCTACTCTCCCCTTGGTGACTTCACGTTTAACCCAGCTGGAAGTCAACTGACAGGGGACCCTGGAAACCCAACCTGCCATTCAGAGAACACAGGGGAGGGCAAGAATGCATCAAAACAGGACCAACACAGGCACGGTGACCTCACCTCCGCAGGCTTTGCCTACCACTGCCTCCTGCATGACCTCAAAACATCATTGTTTAGCTGTTTTTCCTTCCTTCTGCCCAAGCTTAGAAAAAGAGCTGTCTTTGGTTTTCCTAAAAGAGCGAGAACTGGTAAGAGATGTAACTAAAGTGCCTAGAAAATCCAGAATTCATGGGGAGGAGCCTCCCAGCTCCATGCCTCTAGACTGTGAGGGAGCTGACCTTGAGGAATGGGGAGGCAAGCGTGCTTCAGAAATCGCATATGGGATGTGGAGAAATTGCCTGCAGGAGCCCTCTTGGAAAAATGCCTCCTGCTAGGAGAAAGGTGCCAATACCTTTCTTGATTTTTATTACCGATAATAACAGACTTGCATGTTCACTAAATACGGTCAAGTTATTTCTATTAGACAAGTCACTGACATTTAGACTCAATGTGCACTCGTTAAAATTAAAATCAAGAACAATCTTTCTCCCTGAGTGCTTTCTCATGGCTGTCTCCCTTTTATAGACTAGGAAGTTGAGGCCAGTGATAGCAAAGCTGGAAACTGTTGTCTCTTTTAGAGTGAGGAGTTATAAAGGCCACGGAAATTATCTCACCAGTGAACTGACTCCTGCCAGCCTTTCACTGAATTATTGTCCTGATTTGGGAGAACTGCTGCAGGAAACCTGCACGCTCCTTCAGAACCGGGCAGCAGAGTGTCCCTGCACCAGCCTTTCCAAACTCTGAAAGCAGGAATGCTTTGGAACCAGCATCACATGTTCTGCTGCCTGAGGGCCTTAGTGGTCAGTTTGGGTCCCCAATGCACCCCCAGAGCCCAGCACTGTGCCAGGCACATGGCAGAAACCCAACCTTTACTGAATAAACAAAATAACTCAAACTCAGAAGACCTTTGTCACTATTACTGACTGCCCCTCTCAGCTTTCTGTGCAAGCTCTCTGAGTCTCAGTCTTACCATTTGTAAATCGGAGATAATAATATACCCCGTGTACTTCACAGTGTGATTAAGACCAGATAAGCTCCCATTTGCGAGTTTGTTCTAGTAAGTAAGCGAAGCTATTGCTTTTATAATGCTCTAAACGATGGGTTCCGAAGTGGTGGTACGTGAACCCCCATGGGTGCGTGCTGGGCCATTCAGTGTACACGAAAAACAGTCAGTAATGTAAAATTAAATCTGTGGTTTGTACTTTTAGTGTAGTAATTTTTCTTTCCCAGCTTATTACCTCATTTCCACTATTTTACATTGGTATTATACCTGAACAAAAGTGTCAATATTTAAAAACAGGTGTTTTTTAAAAAAGAGTACAATTTATAGAATTTTAAAGGGGTGCACAAGTGGGAAAAGGTTGGGAACCACTGCTCTAAATCAAAAAACTTCCCACACCAATGCCCACGTACGCATTTATTGAGATGCAGCCAAGTGAAATGCGCCAGCGCCTCCTCTCGAGTACGACCTCCTTCACTGGTGTGTAACAACACGCGGGGCCGGGTGAGCTACATCAAAGTCAAATGCTAGCCGTTCACAGCCTTGGCCCAAACAGTGCAGCCCAAAGCACCATTCTAAACTGAGGGCAAGTTCAATCACAGTCTTGCTTTTTATTGCTGTTGACATATACACTTTATTTTTAATGCTCATTGCAGATCCACATTAAAAAAAAAAGCTCATAATCTAAGTTAGCAGAAAGAGCAGCTCTCAGTGTGAAGGACCATGCAATAGCAGAAGGAAGCTGCTTTCTATCCATATTTGTCTAAATTAGGCACATGCTGCCACTCATAAGGGTTCGGATAACACGTGCGCAGAAAGGGCGGTGGGGGCGTCCACCAGCACCTCCTTTTTACTCTGAGTCCTTATCCTCCTCTGAAAAATGAGGGACCGACTTCTTTGCGACAACGTTGTCCAGTCTCTGTCCTTGGAGGTATGGGTTGACATTCTGAAAAAATACATACGGTTTGGTATTATACCTGAACATTGAATACAGACATCTCACAAAGGAGGTGAGTGAGAATCATTACTGGCTTATCGAGTTAACTAAAAGGTCACAGTTGTACCTACCACCTAGCAAATGGTTTCTGCAGTGCACTAACCAATACCTCAGTAGGCAGAGAACCGGTGTCTGACTGACAAACGTATTAATATATAATCGTGTCGTACACACAGCTGTGAAATTTTTATTAGATGCAATATGCCCTTCCCCCAACCTTTTTTGGCAAAAAGATTTGATGTGAACCAGTTAATCTGCTCTCACTATTATTGACTTAGATTTGCAAGCCCCATACGAAAGAGAATTATTATTCTATGGCCTTATTTAGGGGTAGAGAGAATCTGAAATGCATTCAATTATTTTACAAGAAGAATGTTCTTAAGATAACAAATTAGCATTTGCAGACTGGTCACAGATCACCCCATTGTTGGGTTGATTCTGCCAAGGCAGTATTCTACTAAAGAGGACTCATCGGACGTTCTAGCAGTCATCCTACCTTCCCTCAGTCAAATTGAAAAGCTGGTCAAAAGGGAGAAAATTATATGGAAGAGTCCTTTACTTTTGACTTAAAGCTCATAGTCTGAAATCTCTTTCATCTGTTGGTATCCTGAATGAATCAAGGTTTTTCCATTCCTTCTCTAATACATATCTATTTTCTGAGGTTTAGGATTTGAACTAGCAATTGCAGCTTTACAACATAGCATTTATTTAGCACACAGCAAAATTTCAAAAGTTTTGAAATATTTGTTTATTGAAATTGCCTTCCAATCACTGAACAAAAATATAAGAAAGAGACTGTAGTTAGAAACGATCGGCAATTCCATTGGACACTAAGCCCCCAGAAATGAATGCGGGCAGTTCTTACCCATGGGACGTGGTCTGCCTTTTACAAAGCTAAGCAGACATTCTCCAAGGAGAAGGTATGGAACCCGCGTTTAGTATTTGTAAGTGTCCTTCCATATTCTGACAGGTAATAGATCACGAAAGGCCCAACTCACCCTGCAAAACTGTGTCACACACAAGCTACAAATTACAAAATATGCAATGTCCTCATAGATCTGAAAAATAACATGTCACAAAAGACAGTGCTTTGCTGGGAAGGAATCTTTAAAATATTTAAAATAACTAACATTTTTTATATCAGAGATTGTAAACTAGAATGACTTGGTCTACCCAAAGGAATTATATCAGAATCTTTGGGTAGGTGGAGCAAATGTGGACTGAAAAGGTGTCTTCAATGTCATAAATATTTTTGTTGCTTTTAGTAATAATATTCTGAAAATTCTAATATATTAAAAAACACATTCGTGCTTATGAAATACAGAATTAAAGGTTGACAAATTCTTTAAAGAAGATAAATAGTAGATCTCAAATATTCACAAGATATATCTTAAGAGTAAAAAGTTTGCAAAGTCATTTGAAGATGAGTTAACCTTTTACTCATTAAGCACCTAAGAATTCAACTGGATTTGAGCAAGTATGGAAAGTTACATAAAAATACCTGGGGCTTGGTAGTAACTTTGGGGAGAATCCTTGTGGTCAGAGGCTTATATGGGAGATAGTCCTTCTGCCTAGACCCAGAACATGACCAAGATTGGAGGGCAGGGGACGCAACTTAGTGAGAAGGTAAAAGGAGCAGTCAGTTGAACGTTTTTGATAAATGTTTACCAGTACTGAATCTTAACTTTATAGTGATTCATGCACTTGAGGCAGTGGTTAAAGTCTTCAACTGAGATGGGAACACCAAAAAATAAATTTAAAAAAATGATGGAAACACCATCTGAGGCCAGATGATAGCGGATACAAGTTCTGTTTTGCCATCAGTCCTGAGTGGCCCATGGTTTATGGCGTGAGCATGGGTCTTTGTGTAATAGATGCCTGAGAATAGAAAGAACTTGATACCTCTGGGTCAAAGTGACCCTTATTTTCATAAATTCTAAGCCTTTCCTATGAGGAAGAAGTTAAGGCCAAAGTAAAACCTTTATAACATGTGTCCTAGCCAGAATTCTGAGTTTTGGTAATCCTGGTCTCATTGCTGAGCCTAAATCGTGACCCATAGTCATTACTCAAGTCAGGGAAGAAGGAATGGAGAGCCAGGAAGTAGAGACCATTAAAGCTTCATGCCAAGTCATTCGTTTTGGATCCATCATTGGTCTCATTTGGAAATGTCCTGGTTGTGCCATATTGAAGCCATCCTACTGGTAGATTATGTGTATTTTGAGCTCCGGAATAGAATTTCTTGATGTTCTCTCAAGACCACATTACACCCTTAAGACCTTTCCTGCCAACGCTCTGCCACCGGAACCGTAATCACCCAAGAAAGACCCTAGCAACCCCGTTAACCCCCCGAAGAATATCTGTTTCCAGACGTAAAAATTGCATCTCACATGGAAAACTGGCTGTGGGTCTTCTGTATTTTGTTAGGCAGCACAGGAGTTTAGAACTCACTGTTGCAGGTCTGAGAATTAATGCTAAGTCTAGAAAATCCACCACTCTTGGAGGCCTCTGGATTTGGCAAAGCTATTCCACATGGCCACGGTGACCACTGTCTGGAGTCCCGCATTTTGCAGAATCACAGCACTTGCTTCTCTAAATAAACAGTTGGTGGCCTTGGGTATAAGGGTTCGTTTGTATATTTTAACTAAAATGGTTACTACCTGGCAGAACTATGCGACGGAATAACAGGATCATAACTTTTCCTCCTGATGAGAAAAAGATGACCAGTGGCCAGGCACTTCTGTGCAGGAAGGCAGCAGTGGATCAGCAGAACGGACAACGACTGTTTACTAAGGCCTGACGCCATCACATGCGTGGGAAACCCAAAGCAAGTTTGACCATCAGCTTTGCGTGAGGCAACACCGTAGTGGCCAGGTGCGAAGCCAAGGGTGGGACTCAGCCCAGGGTCCCAGCCCGGGCAGCCCTGGATGGTTAGTGGGCACAGTGATTGCTGGGAACAAGCTGCCCACCACTTCCTTGCTCTTGCCTGTGTGCTTCTACACTAAATGCAGATGTGCGAGCAGTCTCCCCCAGAGGTCTAAGGACCCCCAGGAAGGACGTACCCTCTGTACTCCCTGCATTTCCCACACCTATGCGACAGGTGTGGGAAGGTTCATTCCCTGTGTGCATTGGAGGGGATGGAATCCCCACAAAACCTGGCGTGCCACTAAAACATCACGTGTGAAAGTTTGAGAAAGTCATCCCAGAAACCAAGGGCGGGCTTTCTGGGCGTGGCCTCGGTCCCGGGGAGCCACGGTTCTGCCCTCCCAGGACTGCACGTGGGAGGGTCCTGCTGCCCCACCCAGGGGCGTCAGCACCCCAGCAACGACCCCCGGCCGCGCTTACCCTTCGCTTTCGTCTCTGTCCTCCCTTCATCTTCTCATAAAGGAGCTTCTTGTTCTAGAGCAGGGAGAAAAGGACACAAATGCAGAAGCATGGATCAAATTTGGTGAAGGTCTATTTTAAAAGCAACGCTTGGTGTGTCCCCTGGATATTTACATACACATATTTTGGAAACAAAACCAGATGAAAGGAATGTCATGTCAGAAAGATGGGCCACAGGGGAAAAGCTGGTGGCTGCACAGCTTTTAATAAAGTTCTCTGCGATGCCCCGGGGCACATCCGTGTCATCAACAATCGTATAAACAGGAAAATACGACATTCTAAAACACAAGAGGCGTTGGAACCCCGTCCCCTCACTTTGAACAGCCTTTGTTCAAAACAAACAGTTTTATCTCCCTGCAGTTTTGTGTCTCACCCCCTTTTACGAGCTGCACACACGAACCGCTCTCTAGCGCAGTGTCTGACTGAAGCTCAGCCCTCCGGGGAAATCAACGACACCCGCGGGCGGCACCCTCTCCTCCTGGGCCTGCAGTCAGCGCACCCAGGCAAGACAATTAGAAAACCATTTGGTCTATAACATTTTTAATAGAGTGAACCTTTTAAAAACTGCCAAAAAACTTCTTGGCAGAAGGAAAGTTACGTTGGGGGGTGAAACGGGGTCTGTTACCACAGTTTGGATAAGTGTTTCCACATATTGCTGTATTTCAAACACACAGTGGGCTTAAATGAGCAGACACGTGCTCAGCAGACGTCCCTCCTGTGGGGTTAGAAAAGACAGACACGGACCGACCTGCAGGGACAGTGGGGGCCGGGGGGCCGGGCCGCGTCACTTGCATTGCTTTATCTATTTGATTTGTACTCAGAAGGGGAATCATGCGCAAAAAGGTGATTGCATCTTACTCTAAATAAAACACCTTGACATTGATTTTTAATACAAGGAGATGACAGTTTTGGTAAGGAACGTGTTTATACAACACTTCTATCCTCTGAGCTGTCTGGATAGAATGATTCTTTTTTAATGGAATGGTAGATTTGGAAATGAAAGTGCCAAGAATGAGCTTCATAATTTTCATGTTCATTCAAATCTATCTTGCCCACAATTTACAAGGCATATCTCGCGCCCAGCCACAGCTATGCAGAGAGGCCGTGTCCGGGCCGGGGGGCGCAGCACCATGCCAAAGGCCAGGCCTGGCCCCAGCCTCCCCCTGGGCTCACTCGGGGAGCTGATCAATTTAATATCAGATGAAACCTTGCCATTTGCGACCACAGAGAAGGGACCTTGAGGGTATTACGCTAAGTGAAATAAAGTCAGACGAAGGAAGACAAATACCTATAATTTCATTATTTGTGGAATAAAAAAAAAAACAAAAAACCTTACAAACAAAAAAACAAACTCACAGAGGCAGACAACAGATTGGCGGTTACCGGAGGGGAAAAGGGAGGGGGGGAGGGCAAAACGGGTAAGGCGGGCCAAATGGGAGGTGGCGGATGCTAACTAGACTTCCGGGGGTGGGTATGCCATAGTGCATACGCGATACCGAATTGTAATGTCGCACACCTGAAACGTACATAACGTCATAAACCAATGTTACCGCAATTTAAAAAATATACATACACAGGGTGGCCCAAAAGTAAGTATATAGTTGAGTCAATGAAATCCATCACAAGACATCGAATTCATGTTGCACCGTGTGTCACAGTGTACTGGACAGGTTTGAGAAGTGTTGCAATGTGGATGGAAGACATTTCGAGCACCTAAAAGGTTAACCAGGGTTAAACAAATGTAAATGTAATAAACACTGTAATAAAATGCAAATAAACTATACTGTACACCTACTTTTGGGCCACCCTGTGTATCAGAAGGGAGAAAAGGGATCATTCACTTGAGGAATGAGCTTATCACTGTGAGGCTCACTGCTGTCATCTGTAGTTACCTCTCTAGAATGTGACAAATCCTGATGCACAGAGAATGTCCTGGTGTTCGTGCCAGAGCTGGGGAAGGGGCGAGAGAAAAGGCACGAGTGAGGGTAGTAGCTTCTTCGTGTGCCCTCCACGGTCGGCTCCCGGAGCAGGAGGGCGTGTGGAGGGACCTGAGAGCTGGTACCGTTGTGCAGGATAGCCCATCGGCCATGACAGAGTCCCACAGGACCCCCAGTGGGAGAGAGGCAGCAGCATTTTAGCTACTCTCCTTTAGAAGGTCGAGGGGCAGATTATACCCACAAGAGCCTTCATTCAAAATGCAGAAGGTCTGGCAAGTCTTCCTCTCAAAGATGGTCCCTGCGTTTCCCTACGAGCTAGGGTTAGGATTAGTGGGGTGACACTGTCCCACCCTTGCATGAACATGGCTGGGGCATTCCAGATTAGTCCTGTTTTGTGTGGACTTAAAGGCAGGGATTGGTAGGGATGACATGGGCATAAGGAGTACACGTAACAAGGAAGAAGAAAGCAGCCCCCTCGCCTGACACCCATTTCTTGCAGACGGGGTGGTGAGGGGGGAGTGGTGAGCCTGTTTTCCATGTGAGTAGCAGGTTCGAGTTCATAAAAAGGGCTTTCCATTGTGCCATCAGGATTTTGGACAACTGCCCAGATGTCGGTTTCAGATTCCATTCCTAAATGGAACCAGGGAGGCTCCTTGGAGAAATGTCTGTTTCCAGGGCTGAGGCAGGGGAAATGCAAGGATGAATGAAAGTGGAAGATCGAATTGGGCCTGAAAGTGAGGAAGTGCTCAAAAAGGGATGGGCCATGTCAAAAGGAAAGAAAAGCCAAGTCTGCCCAGATACCCACTGGCTAAATCTAGGCCACTTCAAACACCAAAATAACTAGTAACGGGTATCGAGACATCCATACTGACACTAAATGGACAGACACAATTTAAATAAAGAAATACATAAAGAAATAAATGGAGCAGGGGAACCTCTTGCTTAGAGCAGAGTGCCGACCAGTAAATGCATAAAGAGTAATAGAGTAAGAAAAGCACCATTAAAACTACTATAATTGCAATTGGTTCTGTTAGTATCATCGATGGATACGAAACTGCAGGTTAAAAGTCTGACGGGGACAGACTCGTTAGACACTCTCAAAGTATCTCCCTACAGATTAGTCATGAATTTCAAAAGCAAAAGTGGTGATTTTACTGGAGAAAATTGGCAGGCGCTACTTTAGCCAGGTCCCCACCAATTCTGGGACAAATGGGTGTCATGCACCTCCTGGTAAGGACCAGTAAGAACATATCAAAAAGGCCTAACTCAAGTCTAATCACAAGGGCACACGGGCGGGAGAGCCCACTCTTCAGGGATCTGGAGGTCGGGAAAGGCAAACCAAGGCAGAGAGAGGGTTCTTGCCTCTCATTTCTGCCCTGGCTCAGGCCCTGGCCAGGATCAGATGCTTCTGTGTACGGAAGAGCCTCTAACTGCCCAAGAGGCTGATGAAAAGATGTAATAAGCACTTGGAAAGGAGAAATACTTGCTTTCGAGGCAACCTTTTCCTGTCACACTGGGCGATGAACATGTGAAGGGAGGCGGTGACTGACACCTACAGTAGCCAGCCTTTGGTCACAGCCACTGGAAGCTGTGGGTACGTACAATGTCTGAAAGGCAGCCAGTCGACTCAATAGGACCACTGTGCAGGACACATTCTGAGTGATGAGCCATGAAAAGATAAGATATCTAGTTTTTAAAGAACTCCTGCCGTCCGATGATGGTCTGGTTCAAATCCCAGCTCTGGCAATCATCAGCTCTGTGGTGTTGGGCAGCCTATCCAAACTCCCTAAGTCTGTATTTTCTCATCTGTAAAATGAGCGTGATAGGGATGGGCAGATTGAATGAGATAATTCATGTAAAGTATTTAGCATAGTGTCTGGTACATAGTATGTGCTCAATAAATATTACTATCCATTAGTGTATCATAAAATACAACTACTATTCATCTTTGTATTGCCATCACCTAACGCAGGCCTGGAAGGCATATGATGTGCATTCAGTAAATGTGTCTGGATGCATCAACAAAGATACAACTGCAGGAAATAAAACAGACACTGATATTTCTATGTGAATCACTGCTAAAGACGCAGCTCAGCTTCAGCTAAGGTCAAAAGACAGGAAAATGTTATTAGCTAAAAAGGAATCAGGGTCTTATACACAGTGTCCTGTGAGAGATAATCACTGTGTTAACATAAAGGACGGTTGAGCTTAAGACAAGGTTGAGGCCGTCATTCTATTTAAACACAGAGGAAGCTGAATGGGCCTCAGCTTAGAAAAGCAAGACATACTCAGTTCACACTCCATGTGAAGATCAAGCAAACCACGCTTTACTGCTAGGTGGGAATGAGAAAACAAGTGAAGGAAACTTAAGTTTAAACAAACACGTAAGTACAGATGATAAAAGGTGTGTAAACATTGGTCCACTGTCACTGGCCTGTAAGAGTGCTTTCCTTTTTTATTTAGTCCTAACTTCTACTCTTTTTTTCTTTTTTCATTTTTATTGTTAGACTTAACTCTGTTATAAACAAAGAAGGAGAATGACTGAGAAAACAAATCAGTGCTTAGAGAAGGCTGCAAAGAGAATGGTGGTTGGCCTCTTACTGGAGTGCTGACAGTGAGTGGAACTGGGTGAGAGCAATCTGGGAAGGTTTTCGGGAAGTGGCGAGGAAAGCTGACCAGGGAGAAGTTCCCACCTCTCCCGCTGCCCCAGCTGGGGTCTCTGCCCTCACGCAGACTTTTCTCTGTCTCCCTCCTGCTTTCTTTTGCTCATTTCTAGCCTACCAGTTAGGAGGGGCACCTTCTCATCTCAGACCTCAATGCTGGCCTTTTTAGTACCGTGGACATCATCAGTGGCTGCTGCACAATTTGCCATGTGAGTCCGTCCTGGAGCTTCCTCTACACTTAACCTCCATCTGTCCCAGTAACTGCACCTGGTTTCCGTGGTGTAGCTAGAACGTGAAGCTGAACAGTGCTAAGTTGGGTTCATTTTATGTTAATGCAATTCTTCTTAACCAGAAGACTGTAAGCTCCTTGAGGACCAGCACCACGTCTTGATGACTATTGCCTACTGAGCACCTGGCACAGGGCCTGGAATGATGCCAGCTCCGATCCTCTATTCGGTCTTGGTCGAACACACTTCTGTTTGGCAACACCTCTGCCCGTCTCTTGTGGGTTCCTTCCCGCTGCTCCTCTGTGATCTTCTACTCTCTCCGCTCCCCTCTTTCCTTCCCACCTCTTCCCTCCTTTCAGATTCCCTCAGAGGAAAAGTTCATACCATCCACTTCATATAAACCTGACATCTCTTCTTTCCTCCTCATGCTATATTTATGCCATATACAAATTCTAGTCAGCTTCTCAGCCTTCTCTGAAATGCCCTAGAGTCTCATCATGTTGGTGAGATTCACTTCCCTTGATCTTAGCCAAAATGCCGAGAAGCGATGGTGAGATTCACTTGAATGCACTAGGTTCACAGCCTTCATAATTGGAATTACTTCCTATATATTTTTCCTGCCTTTAGTCCCTTCTTTCCCTGTTATGCCACCAGAATAAGTTCCATTATAGAAGCCTTTTATGATTTCAGACTCCTATTCCAGAACCTACAGAGGTTTGCCTATTTAATTTAACATGTTCAAACTCTACTAGTAGGCTTTGATGTGGCTCCATAAGCCAATTCTCCTGGACAGACCTGCTTGTGAAAAAGGAGAGAAGCAGAATAATGTACATTAGAGGAAGCGAACTTAGCTTTGTTTTAAGACAGGAAGTGTGTGCAGGAATGCATGTTGAATCAACTCAGTGCAATGTTAAAGCAAGATGATGAACAAATGAAAATGGTCATTAGGGGGGAGGGACATCTCTCTCTGAAACAGTATAACAGGCAGAGAGCTCAGTCCTGAGACTACAATACTCCCAGCACAATAGAAAACACGGTCAGTCACCAGTAACGAAGGGACGGAATGCTGTAGGAGAGCGTGGGCAGTTGGGAACATCTGCTCATCCACGCATTCATTCACTCACCCCGCAGGTATGTCTGACTACCTACTGACAAGTGAATTAATGCTTACCAAGCGTTTTCTTCCCAAGTGCATGTCTTTCCACATTTCCCACACGGCTCCAGCATTTGATTACCTAGGCCCAACCACAGGGACGTAGATCTATCCCCATTCAAATGTGATCTTATTTGACTCATTGTTCCAGCCTGTTAAGACCATCCTGAATCCCAACTCTGTCATTCAGTGTCAGCTCTTCCAACTTTGTGTCATCCTTTGAGAATCCAAGTACACGTTCTTTGTTTTTTATTACAAATGTTTATAAAAACGTGGACATGCAGAATACCATGCGAAATCTCTCTGCCTGTTGACAAGGACGCTTTAACGAGCTCCCTTGTGGTGATGTTCTCTTGCCTGGGCTATATCTCTCCACTTCTTTCAATAGGAGATCACGAAGGATCTCATCAAATACTTTGCTGGAGTCCAAATGTACCACGCTCACTTCATTCCTCTCGTCAAGTTGGCAAGTAAATGAATAATGCTGGCACGTAGAATACAATTAGTTTGACAAAACTTGTTTTTAGCCAACCTGCGCCAAATAGTCCTGATTTCTCTTTCCAAGTACTTATAAACAATTTCCTTAGCTGGCAATTATAGGGTCTTGACTGATATTGACAGTAAGTTCACTGCTACAGATTTTGGAATCTTTCTTCTCTTTCCACAATGCAGAATTACATACATATGTTTCTAAGCTCCTGGCATTGTTTTTCCTGAGTTCTGTAGAGGTCATCTCAGTCTAAAGATAATAGTTGCAAATTTTCTCAGTATCCTTCTTTTTAAAAAAAAATTATATACTCCCTGTAAGAGCTGTGTGAAACATGAGAGAGCCTATAGGGTGGGCTATGACCCTGGCTGTGGAATAGATAGGAATAGAAGCTCTAGAAACTGTAGCTGATGAGCTGGATTCAGGTCTTAGACTCTTCGGATGGGCTGGTCTATTGTACCCTAGATATATGAGTGTGGTTTGGAATGGTAATTCCATAAAGTCCCTCTCAACCACAGATTGCTGAAAAATAAGCCTCTACATAATTTTTCTTCTCTCTTCCCACCCACACTGCTCAACGCCTTCCATCAGTGCCATCGGAACACCAGAGTGTAAAGTCTATTAGTAACCTTGATGAGACTCACCCACTTGCCCAAGCCGGGGTAGTCATGTTCTGGATCATAAAGATGCTGGTGCAACTGGAATTCTCGACTGAACTCTGCCGTGTCGGGGGTGTTTTCAAGACATCCATCATCTGCTGCAAACAGCAAAAGGTTTTTGAGGAATGGCCAAGGCATTTATCATTATTCAAAGAGTCAATTTGTTAAAACAACTAGACATCCAAAGGTCAGATTCTATTCACCTCAGTCACTCTAAGTCACTTCCCCATGGCATTTGCTCCTCTCAAATTCTCACTCTTTCTCCTACCTGCTGCTGAGACTGGCTGGCTGCCCACCAAACCCACTTCCTTATCCCCCTCTGCACACAGCCCATCTCCCAGCCTTGCTTTGCAAATCAGGTGGTGTGACATGCCTGAGTGTGGACCAATGGATGTGGGTGGAAGTGATGTATTCCACTTCCAGGTGTGCCCCTAAAACTTCCTGCCCACCCACCCCATCACCCCCACCTAGGTGTTCTGCTTGCTACACGCGGCCAACCAGAGCAACTGTGGATGTCAAGTGTAAAGATGAAAGATGGAAGCCTGAGTTGCTGAGCCTTTCACCCCACCACACCCTCACATACCTCTGTCAGGTCTTCACACAAGTGTGAAATAAACTCCTATTGTGTTAAGTCATTCTAATTTTTTATCTGTTATAACAGCAAGTATTTCCTTAAATAATATATTTCCATTCCACATGACTCACTTTGTTTCCTCTTGGGCAAGCTCTTTAGAAACAATTTCAGCTTCTTGGGAAAAGTACATTCGACAAGAACAATGACAATCTCTAGACAGTACTTGATGTTGTGTGTTACAGTGGTAATGGGGTAAACTTTGAAGGCGAATAGACCAGAGCTCAGAGTTCAAATCCTGGCTCACAAGTGATAGATGGGTTTTGTTCTTTACAAAGATTAACTTAGTCTCTCTAAGTCTGTTTATTCATTTATAGGATGGGAATAATCACATAGTTACTTTACAGGGGTGTGACGAGGAATAGAGATGATTGTACACAGAACATCTGGCACATAATGGGTTTATTACTTGTTTAAGTTCCCTTCCTACTCGCTGTCTTTAAATGACAGTTTATACTACGACTGCTCTTTGAAATAAAGCATGTCTTCCATTCAAACCCAAGCACGGCTAGGCGTCTTGGCTGCTGCCGTTACCTGTGCCCTGCTGTCACTAGACATGATGCTCTGAAAATGAGTCATTTTTTCCATCTCTTACGTGTTTTAGACAAAAGCTTTAAAAGGTGGGGAGGGGTAAAGGAAAAATTGTGAATTTTGTGCAAGACTTGGGAGAGGAAAGAGTTTCTTTTCAAAGGGAAAATGAAGCATCAAAGTCAATGGTAAAGGGGCCTACAGTCAGCCAGGCAGTCCATCCCTTGAGGCCGCGCTGAAGCCTTCCTGGAGCTGCGGGCCTGCAGTCTCAGCTCTTCGCGGCACGGAGCTCATGCGGAAGTCATTGGCATTCAGAACAAATCCCTAATGTGGCTCTCTTGTGGCTCCCCACTTTCCCCTAAACTACTTTATCAAACTTCTTCATGCACAGCAATTAACCTGTAGAAAAGGGAGGGCAAACCAGGAGAGTTCTGGCAGTTTGCATACGGCAGCTTTACAACCTTTTCCTAATTGTTTCTCAGGTACCCCGGGGTGAGCCCAGACTGAGAGGTGGCAATGATGCCCTGCTCTGGGAGTCAAAGGTATGTCAGCCTTGAACATGCATCCTGGCAGTCACATGCTATCCCTGAGAATGGACTCTCTGAGTTCTGCTGCTCTAGCCAGGATGAGTAGGCCATGATTCAGGGGAAAACGTGGCATGGGAGGAGGAAATTCAGGTCTTGTTCTTGGGTTGCCCAACTGTGGAGTCATGATTTTCAGTGAGGCATGTCTCAAGCAATTTCTTAATAATAATGTCCACATCTACCAAGTGATTTCCTTTTTTACAATGCAAATTATGGTAGAACAAAGAATAAGAAATATGCTAGTTTAATAGAAACACAGCAAAGGAAAGGACAGGTAATCTATGACAAGAAAGGGCCTGGGAGTTGGGTTTTTATCCAACTCTGTCAGCCCGCCCCTGTTGCTCTCTCAGAACTCCTAAGTGCTTCATCGCATAGGCCTGTAGTTTTCTTTTCTCAGGGTAACCTAGAACTACATTGTATGCTGTCTAGAGGCACTGACTCTGTCTTCATTTTACAGATGAAGAGACAGAGGCCCAGGGAAGTAAAGTGACTACTAGAAGCTAGAACTCACATCTCTTGGCTCAAACTCTGGTTCTCTTTCCCTTCTCTTGTAACAGTGGTTCTCAGACTTTAGTATACACCAGAGTCACAGGGAAGGCAGATTAAAATATAGATTGCTGGGTCCTACCTCCACAGTAGGTCTGGGGTAGGGCCTAAAAGTTTGATTCAATAGGTCTGAGGTAGGGCCTAAAAGTTTGCATTTCCCAAAGTTTGCAGGTAATACTGATGCTGCTGTTTGGGGTGGAGGGCACACTTTGAGAACCACAGCACAATGTTATATCTAATCCATTTAACCAAATCCCCATGGAGACTGTTGGGCTTCAGACTCTGACCTAGTCTTTCTTCCTACCCACCCAAAGCCTTACGAGCAAGTAAAATGTGGCTGCAGTGACTGGCTCTGTGCAGTGACTCAGGTTTTCCTGCAATCCTGGGCCAGCACCCCCACATTGGCTTGTTCCAGCCCAGGATGGAGGCTCTGTGCCCCATGAAAAACAGAAACCTCACCCCAAATGAAAAGAGGAGCCTCTTTCAGAGGGAATATCTTCCAGAGAGAGTCTGCCTTATGTTTGAGAAAAGCAAAGGGCCAATGCTGTCAAAATGTTCAGAGCAAAGCTATTTGTCATGGTGGTTGAGCGCACAGTCCTGAATCAGGTAGGCCTGGGTTTGAGTGTCGGCTCAGCTACTTGCTACATAGATAACCTTGTGCACATTACTCTCTAAGCTTCAGTGTTCATGTACATAAAACAAGGATAATAAATACCAGTTGTTATTATTATTTGCTTTGGGGGAAAAGACTACTCTAGTGCTAAAAGTTAGCACAAGCCCAAGGAGAGAGATGCATTACTTACTAGTGGCAAAGCTAATTATAATCAGGATGCCATTTAATAAGTCCTTGCTCTGTGCTAGGTACTGTACCAAGGGCTGAACATAGATAATTTAATTTATTACCCACAACTCCTATTTTGCAAATGTGGAAACTGATGTGCAAAGTGGTTAATTAACTTGTTCAAGGCCACGTATCTTGACCTTGGTTTGAAATCAGGGTGTCCAAGTCTAGAGCCACTATTCTTAAACACCAACGTAGGCTACCCAAAGCCCAACAATAGTGTTGCCCACTCATCATTGATTCTCCTTGGCATTAGGGAGTAGGAGAAGGGACAAAAATATGCAAGCCGTGTGGTAAGTTTCAACCTTCTCCCTTAGCTAACTTCTCACCCTCACTCTCATGCCACCTCCTGGCCTCCGGAGAAACATTCCAGGGTAGATATTAATGGGTTAAGACAGTTGACATGTCAATTATCAGGAGAAGTAAGGGGAAAAATGGACGAGGGTAAATAATCAGTTCCAAAGACACTAAAAATGGGCAGCAGTTGCATAAAAAATAAGCAAAAGGAGAAAAACAAAAACAAACCCAACCCCCCGCTTCTATTAAAAAAATAACAAGTGCAGAAAATAGCATCAATTTTCAAAGAAGGAGAGAGACAGAAGGTAAAGCCTTAGCAAAGGAGTCCTCTGTGGGGTATCTGAACCCCACAACTCACCAAGAAATCTAGAATAAATTACCCTTTTCAATCTGTCTATGTACATAGGGGCCCATCATACTAGAAATACTATTTCTCGTAATGTTTGTAGCTGACGTCAGAACTTTTCATGTCCTCCCAAAACCTTCACCATTCATGGAAACCTACGGGCATGCCCATTACCTGTTTTGCCAACAGGACAAGGATTTGGAGGATCTGGGTAGCCCTGATCTTCACTGAAGTCCTTGGGAATGTTGTCACCAGTCAACTCTGCCACAATGTTTGGGATGTTACCGAAAGGACCCAAATGCTGCAGGCCTTCATGGGCTCCACCTGCCAGAGAATTAAAAGTATTTGTTTCAGTGCCATTCAATTCATTTAAACTAACATTTATCCAGGCATACTATACAAGCAAAGCACTGGGCCCTATGCAGTGGGAGAGAAAAAGAATCAAGCAATTCCTGCCTCGAAAGGTTTAAAAATTTAGTTGTGAAAACAGACACGTAGTGCACACACATCATTTCCACACAAGGCACGTTACAGGCAGGCTGTAATAAAAATGTCAATACAGCACTATGAGAGCATAGAAGAGGGAGTGTTTAATTTGGCTGATAGGACGGGGAGGGCTCCTTGGACCAGGTGGAACTTGAGTGGCCCTGACACCAGTGGGTGGGGCCTTGGAAGCTGGGCATGGAGCTTCGGGACTGGGTGAGGGAGGTGGGGGAAGAGAACGGGAGTATGCTGAATGACAGCACACAACCAAGAAAAGGGAGGTAACAGTCACTATCTTCCTGCCATTCTACATCAACCACTCACAATTTGGTTTATTGACTTCAATCCTCTCCTCGGTGGATCTTCTTACACGTAAAAGTTAGCACACAGCATCTTCCCGTCTGGCTACGTGGCCTCTATTCCCACAATGACGAATGGCTATGTAGTTTTTTAGCCAGTGGCTCTAGCATGGTACATTAATCATTCCCCTAGGTGAGACATTTAGTGTTTCCCAAGTTACTCCTAGGCATTTAATTTTTTTCCATAATTTGGATTAATATTCTTCAGGATAGATTCCCACAAGTCAAATTAGTGGGTCAAGGGCTACCAATATTTTTATGGTCCCTTATATTATATAACCAAACTTGTTCTCCAACAAGGAGATACCAGTTTATAAAGTAGCGTCAACAAAACATGAGACTACCACCTTTACGACATCCTTAGCAGCACTGGGTTTTATAAAAATAATTCTTGTTTTCCTTGCTAATTTAAAAGGCTTTCAGAAAAATTACTGTTTTATTTTGAAAGTCCTTGATTACCAGGTCAGTCAAATATTTTTCCATGTGTTTACTTACTAGTTTTAATTTACTTTTTGTAAGCTGTCTGTTTATGCTCTTGGAATTTTAGTGTTTCTATTATAAATTTGTGTGAACATTTTACATAATAAAGATATCAGGCCTTTGGATGTCACATTTCCTGCAAATATTTTCCCATGTTGTCTGACTCCGAATTCTGGATATTATTATAATATTTTGTTAACATAAGTTTTTAATATTTATGCAGTCAGATTTCTTGCTGCTATTCTCCTTTGTGATTTCTTCTCATCCTTCCAAACTTACAAAACTGTGTCCCTTCAGAAGTACTACCAAACATTTGGATATTTCTATTTTTAAAATTAACTCTTTGATCCATATGGTGCGTGTTTATAGTGCATATAAAATAGTTAACCAATTATCCCACCACAATTTGTTAAGAAATTCTGCATTTCCCTACTTACTTCATTTCTTCAACAAATATTTAAGTGTGCCATACATACCAAAACCTGCTCTGAGCACCAAGGCATAGCAGTGAATAAGAAAAACTTAACATTGTGTAACTTGCTTTACTTATATCCACAAATGCACAACAATTTCTGGACTCTTTTTCTTCTTGTAGCCTGAATATCCTATAAGGTACAGGAACCTTACTTTTCCAGCACTAGAGCAAACCATTTCTTGGAATGAATTCCTATTTATTAACTTGATTGGGATACAGCGGCTCCACACTCTCAACTCCTTACTTAAAGCACAACCACCCCTGTACACAGACCTACACCCAAAGGGCCAAATCAAAACCAAAACAGTGTGCATGGAATTAGAACCCAAACCAGGCTAAAGTAACCCCATGCATCCGCCTCCATGAGAAGGGTGGTCTTCCCAGTGGGTCATCTTATTTAAGTCCAGTCCCTGGATAAGAATAGGACTCCGTCCTCCCCTGGATGAGCACCAGCACTGCCAAGATGTGCCTTCCGACACTTGCTTCTTTTTTTTTAATCTTTTTTTGGCTGAACCAGCTCCATTTTGGATTGACCCATAGTTTTCTTTGTAAATGTATTCAGTACGACCATGTTAACATATATGGCTAGACCTTAGTGTCCTAGAAATCATACTGTTTCTTTGAAGTGACTATGTGTCACTCTGTCTTAATTTATTATATGTGATTAAAGTTTATCCTTAAAAGGATAGACAATCTTACCTACTTTAATTCCAAATTCCTCTAGCCCCCAAATATAGACAGCACCAAGAAGGTGGGTTGTTTTGTTTACATTTATATTGTTATTCTTCACCACTTTGCGATGGGAGTGAGTAGCCTGCAAAATTTTGGCATTAAAAGAAGGGCATTATTTTTGTAAATTTTTCAAGTGAATATTTAAAATAGGATGTATTTTTATATAGTCCATAAATGTCTAAATATAATCAATTATTCAACATTCTTAATTATATGTTTATGTCTTTATTCATAGTTTACCTGCTTCAATTATCATGATCTGACAACTGTGCATTAAAATCTACCAACATCTACAAATAAGTATCTACCAATCTACACTGATCTACTAATTACTGTTTGTCAATCTTTTTTTTTTTGTCAATCTCTTTTATTTTTACTCTTTTACTTTAGCATTTTGATACTATGCTAGTTGGCATTTCCCAGAGTATAAATTCTTTATTTTCATTGTGTTATTAATTCATTAAGTAAAAATTGACAAACCATATTTTGTTTCCCTTCTTTTCTATTAGCATTGCCTACTCATGCTGTTGCGTTGTGTTCAGTAAATATTTGATCATCCTTTCCTTTTTAACCTTTCTATATCTTTCTGATGGCTTATCCAATTCAAACTGGTGGCAGCCTACAGAGACATTGTGGCGATTCATATTTATTGATTCAAGACCTGCAAAAGGTTAAAGAGAGATCAGTACACGTGGTATTGATATATTTGAAGCTTTGTGCAATCTTGGCAATATAACCAGCACTGTGCTTGCTATAGGGCATGCTCTCTGGTGTGTCAATACATGCCTTAACTTTTGAAAGCACCATAGTCTTAAATGCCAGGAATTATCCAACTTGGCTCAAAAGAGAATGCATGTCTCAATGCTCCATTAGTAATTAATGAAGGAAGCAAACACAGTTTCCTTTATGGAAGGACTGCCAAGGCTCTGTTTACCTCTATGCACCAGTGCCATGAAAATGAATGCAGCACTTGTTAGGAAGCAACAGATGTTTAACACCAGGCAGATACATTATAACACAGGCTCTTTAAAAACTACATTTTCTGACATCAAATCAAGAAACACTCACTAAGCTAGGAACTGTGGGAGACATGCAGATGTAACAAATATTAATACTATCTTTTTGCTCTCCAGGAGTTTGAATTTTATGGATAAGAAAAGTAATGATGTATGGAAAGTAATTATAATCAATTGATAAATTCATTACCAATTATGTATCAGAAAATTATATAGTTGAGTGTACAACTGAATGCTAGTTATCTGATTCATTATAATGTTTAGATTATGCTTATCTGTTACATCTGAAACTAAGCCAACCAAAATGTTATGGTGCCATGGATATCTTTTAGTCCATTTGTCCCAGTCTCAACCAAACACATATTTTTAGGTCATAAATCATTCTGTCAGTTTAAAAAATATGTATTGAGCCTAGACTAAGTGATAGAGGGTCAATGATGGACCAGATAAATTTGAGCCCTGTTCTCATAGAATTTACAGTCTATAAGAGATACCAAAAACAAATAAATAAAATAAAATAAAATGCAGAGTTGTGATGCACTTATCATGCAACTGGGAAGCAGCAAGAAGTCACAGGTGTGTAGAAGAGAAATATTTAACCCAGATCTAGGACACAGTAGCCTTCCTGCAAGAAATAATATACTGATGATTATGTTAGATGCTATAGAAGATCTAAATGTGAAAGATATGGAGTTTGCTGTGTAGTTAGTTCTTCATTCTCATTGGTTATTTAAGGCAGGGATCCCCAACCCCAGGGCCATGGACTGGTAACCGTCTGTGGGCTATTAGGAACTGGGCTGCACAGCAGGAGGTGAGCTGCGGGCAGGTGAGCAAGCAAAGCTTCATCTGTATTTACAGCCACTCCCCATCACTCACATTACCGCCTGAGCTCTCCCTCCTTATCAGATTAGCGGGGGCATCAGATTCTCATAGAAGCTCAAACCCTATTGTGAACTGTGCATGGGAGGGATCTAGGTTGCCTGCTTCTAATGAGAATCTAATGCCTGATGATCTGAGGTAGAGCTGAGGCAGTGATGCTAGTGCTGGGGAGTGGCTGCAAATACAGATTAACATTAGCAAAGAGGTTTGACAGCACAGAGACCATAATAAATCGGTTATTTACAGACTCATATTAAAACCCTCTAAGTGAGTGGTAAGTGACAGTTAAGTTGCATCTGGTGCTTGAATCATCCCAAAACTTTTCCCCACCCTCCATCTGTGAAAAAATTGTCTCTACGAAACCAGTCCCTAGTGCCAAAAAGGTTGGGGACTGCTGATTTAAGACCAACACAATACACTGGTATGTGATAAGACTTATTTCTGATATAATTCATTATGGTATAGCCAAAAACCAAACAACAACAACAACAACAACAAACACAACTTAGACAGACATTCAGGGAAGAAGAAACTTGCCAGAAAAAGTTCATTGATAGAGGTGACACTTGAGTTGAACCATTAAGGACAGAATCTATCCTTACTGGTGGAAAAGGAAAAAGTACAAGTGAGGGCACAGAGGTAGGTGTGAGCATCGGTGACGAGCCCTGCTGGGGAGGGGAGGGGCTGGCTAGGAGGGGAGAACCACGCCAAGCACAAAAGGTATGAGTTTATATAGTGATAAACAGCAACCAGAGTGATGTCGTAATTGGATGTTGCCTAGCACATCCACTCAGCAACAGTTTAAAGCCTTTGTTCCCACCAAGGGGTGCACATCAGAATCACTTGTGGAGTTTTTTGTTTTGTTTTGTTTTTTTGTTGGTTTGTTTGTTTTGGGTAGCTCCCTGGCTGGGAATCAAGCCCGGGCCGCAGCGTTGAGAGCACCGAAGCCTTAGCCACTACACCACCAGGGAACCCCCTTGTTTGTTTTTTTTAATCTCAATGCCCCTACTCCAAAGGCAGTCTATCTGAGTGTTCTTCTGCAAGTCACTCTACAAAGGTAGATTGGAGGGAAGTAATGACGGCCAGCTGTAAGGCTATTGCTGAAACTCAAGGGTAAAGAGACAAGGATTAGTGTCAGAGTGACCACAACATTAGTGGGGGAAAAAGAGAGATTTCAAATAATGCACAAGGGAGAAATGAGCCAAGTGTGCATGGGGTTCCCAAAGTCTGGGGCTCCCTGATTTTGGGAAAATTCATGCCATGGGTAAAGACGGGAACTTTCATTACAACTTTAAATTATTTCAGGCAATTAATTCATTCTACCCTGTGATGATGCTTTATTTATCTGTTTCCATTACAGCCATCCACACATGTTTCTAGAATAAATAGAAAATCTCTAATTCTTGCCAAGTAAGTTTTAAGCCCAGTTTTGTTTCTATAAACTTTGATTTATGTAATAAGATTGGTACCCTGCAGCTGTTTATTTCCCAGCTCTAGATATCAAATTATTGGTAGGTTTTCTTTGCATTGTTTTGGCAATAAAGGGCCTGTCAGTTGTCACAATCAGAAGCAAGTGGAGTGCAGGGAGTGAGAAAGAAGGGACAGGAGACCTGGGTTGGTCTGATCTGGGCCAGGGCCCTAACATTTCCTTCTTGGCCTGTGCTGGAACACTCCCTAAAAACCTTCTGAGACTCTTTTCCACATCTTGGGGGATTTCTTCAACAGCTTTCAGATCTTTTCTACATTCCCATCCAAGGCTTTGTGCCTAGATTCTTCCTCCTCTGCATGGCGAGTCAGCTGGGTAGTTGATCTTGGTTCAGTTGGCTTTCTGGTCAACCTCAGCTCCACACTTAACCTCTCATGGACTTGTCCATCTCAACACTGCAGCTCCTAGCAAGAGTCCTGATGATTGACAGCTGGGGCCCAATACCTCCAATACTCCCTTATCCAGGAAAGGGAACTAACTTTTCTGGTTAATTAAAAACTCTTTTCAGTTTCAGATCCATTTTCCTGCCTTAATGACTTTGAAGGTCAGTAGCCAGTGTCTGCTGAATGAGAACATGAAATTAAATACATACCGACCCCCAGATTTTTACCTGGCTTTGAACAGTCAGACCTTTTGTTGTAATGTTTGGGTTTTTTTAGTTGTTTAGTTGTAGAATACATCTCTGATATCACACCTCTTCTTGGAGTCCTCTGACTCTCCTAAATGTACTGCATAAAAAACAAAATCTGCATGAACTGAGGTTTCCAATTATGGTCACATCTTACTTATTTCTTAACTGGAGAATATGGTTTTCCACATAGCATCCAGATCACCGATGCATCCCCTTAAACATTAATATTCATTTATTTTACCACATCAAAGGAGATTTTTTTCACTATGAATTTTAGATAAATAAACAGCAGCTTTGGAGTCTGACTTTACTTCTGGATAGTATTGTAGCAGCGTGTTCTCACAGAGTATCAAACTGTATACAGTGATATAATTATATTAAATGGTCCCAGCTGCTACGGCCTCTAAAGTTCTTTGTCTCCTCCTTCCTTGTAAGCTATTAATCCTAGTCATCCCAAGTCCTTTTCATAATGAAGTTCAGTACATAAATAAACAAACTGAGAGTGGGCCCAGGCTCCCTGAGTCCTGTCTTCTAACTTGCTTTAATTGTACACATGAATCACAGGGGGAGGAGTCTCATCAAAACACAGACCAAGAGTCAGTAGGTCAGGGGTGGGGCCTGAAGCTCTGCATTTGTTTTTTCTTTTTTTTAATTTGTTTATTTTTTATTTATTTTATTTTATTTTATTGTTAAACTTATTGGGGTGACATAGGTCCCAGGTGTACGATTCTGTGTGTTGCATTCTGTGCTCACCACCCAGGGTCAGTTCTCCTTCCATCACCATGCCCTTGCCTCCCCCGCCCTAACAAGTTCCCAGGTGATGCTGATACTGTCAGTTCACGAAATACTCTTTCAGTGCGAGGGGCTGGAAAACGAGAGAGCCAGACTTACTCAAATGGTACATAAAATGAGATAAAATTAGCTCTAAGAGAGACCCTGCAGTGACCACCTTGGCTCACTGAGTCTGACACACACTGTGGCTGCCGAGAGGGCTTCCGAAAAGTCACTTGAGGTTTCAGATGACAGGAGCTGTAGTTACAGTTGAATTCCTTTTACTTAAGTTTTTCCTCTAATTAAGGAGGTACTTGCTCACATTTCAGTAGAAAAGGATCCCGCAACACCTTTTCTCATTCAAATGAATTCTGGGGGAACTGGAGGTAAATACCTCCTTCTTGAGGGTGAGTTCTCACAGTAGGAGAGATTTCTTCAGAATGATGCAAGAGCCCCTCCTGGCTGGGGCTGGTGGAGACGGTTTTGCTAGAAGTCAACGTTGGTTGGGATTATTTGTTGGTTTGTTCATTTCTTTTTCCTTTGCTCTCAGTTTTATATTCCACATATGAGTAAAGTCATACAGTTCTTTGTTTTTTCTGTCTGGCTTATTTCACTAAACAAACAAACAACCCATGGACACAATCAATAATTTAATGTTTATTTGGGGACGAGTGGGTTAGGGAGGGGAGAAAGGGGAGGGGGTGGGAGAGGAGGGGGGAAGCTAAATATAAGGTGATGGAAAGAGAAGTCACATTAGGTGGTGAACTTATTATACA